>CAIGRP010059596.1:0-10853 GCA_903798385.1 Fraxinus cuspidata | reverse complement strand
TTTGAGTCAATAATTGCGGCTAATTGGGGGGAGTGTTTTGAGAGTAGAAAAATTGTCATTTTTTTGTCCGCACATGTAACAGTAAATTGTGTGGAGAAATCATAAATAAATAGTATTTTCAAAGTCCCTCTTTTAAGAGCCAGTGGAGTTGCTTTTCTTACATTGCCATTCTGCAGTTGACAACTTTGGCCTCCACATGTAGTAGATTTCACCAAAAAATCCATCACATCACCACCACTACCGACATCGTACAACACACCGTCGAACACAAAATAACAATGCACCACACACACCACCGCACACATAGATCCGCACCACCTATTTCGCCCTCAATCATCACCAAAGCCTGTGTACCATGCATGATTCACTGGGATAAGGCCAAAAAGAAGACACATAATGGGGGAAACTTGAAAGGGAATCTAGGCTTGTGAGGTGGGGTGATTTTTGGGAAAAACAAGAAAAGAAGAAATCTTCAACTTAATAGAGGAAAAATTGAAATCTGCGCTTCTGAGATGGGTAAGGGTGGGCAGAGTATTTTTCAAAGAAAGCTTAATAGAGAGGAAATTGACAAAACTAATTGATGCTTCTCAAGTGGGTACGATAATGAATAAATATGATATTTACACTAGTAAGGGAGATATTTTCCTCATAAACTTCTGGCCCTTTTTAGTGCATTTCCAACATGACATATGTTCAAGTGTTTATTTTCTACATTATCCAATCATAATTATATGTGACTTGCTAATCTAAAATTGTTGTTGTAAATATCAATGTTTTGAAAACTGACCCGGTCATCAACCCGAAAAATATGAAGGGTCAAGAGTCAAAATGTTCAATCGGGGTCGGATCGGGATCGAACCGAATGCAATAAATATATACAAAAATAATAAAATACTATGAAAATAATAATTTTTTTAATTTTCATATTAATAATTCAAAGTAAATATATATTTGTTAATTAGATTCATTATCCTACAATTAGTATCGATACTTCAAAAATTAAAAATCAATATGTTAAAATAAATTACTTTGTTAAATTAAAATAGTTTAAACTTATAGAAAATTATATATAACATTAATATATTAATAAACAAGTTCAACTTAAGTTAAACTTGAAAATTAAATAAATAAAATGATNTTAAAATAGTTTAAACTTATAGAAAATTATATATAACATTAATATATTAATAAACAAGTTCAACTTAAGTTAAACTTGAAAATTAAATAAATAAAATGATGAAGGTGAATATTACAATTTAATTAGTTGGGATTCAAAATCAAATTAGTCAACTAGACATACATCTGAAAAATGATTTTAATGGACATTTTAACATTTTTTTTGTTATGTCACTATCCACGTTCGAAGTTTATGAAACCATTGGAGAGAAGAGCATCTATAAAAGACATTATCCTACATTGGAAATTTATGAAACTATTTGAGAGAAGTGCATCTATAATGAGCATGACATCCAATAAATCTTTATGGGCCTTTGAATTGTTATAATTATAATTTATGAAGCTCATCTATGAAGTTAAAAAATTTTAATATAAAATAAAAATCGATAAAACAGCCCAAAATCGTGACCGGTTCACCGGTCGAGTTAATGAGTTTTGGGCAATTTTGTAATAATCAATTAATCAGGCATAATTTGGCCCAATTTTGGATCTGGTTCCCGGTTTCACATATCGAACCGGCCGGGCCGGGCCGATTTTGACAACATTGGTAAATATAATTATCTTGCAAAATTAGTATGTGACCATTTTTTTGCGCTAAACGTGACTTTTATGATCATGTCTGTTTTCAATTTAACTGTCTATAATAAGGTTTATCTTAACTTTAATTGTATGTGATCAAGTATTTATTAATTATGATTGTCTGTGATCAAGTAATTCTTAAATGTGATTGTCTGTGATCTGATGTGTTTTGACTAAGATTATATGTGACCAACACTATCATGATTGTGACTGAATGTGACTATGTCCGTCTTAATAGTATTTTGTATCTAATATGTGAACAATGACTTTTTGTGACCAGTTTCTTGTTAATTATGATTACTTGTGTCATTTTATGTGTTAATTATGATTCTCTATGACTGAGTTTTTGTTATTTGTAACTGTTTGTCACCATGTCTGTTTTTACTATGAATGTTTGTGCCCTGTAATGCATTCATTGTGGTGACTACAACTTATATTAATCAACGACTTATATTATATGTTACAAATTATTTATTGATCATAACTTATCAATTAACTGGTCACACTCATTGTAAGGTCACAAATTATTAAATTAATTGGTTGCAACTTATTTATTTATCATAAATTATCAAATTAATTTATCGATTATAAAGACACAAATCGTAATCCACAATTACAAATTTAATTATAATCATATATTTTTAGGTCACATTATTTATTGGTCATAAATCACTCATCTTATTGTTCACAATCTTCCAATAATTGGTCAAAATGGTCTAATAAGTGATCACAATTTATTGTTGGAAAACAAACATTGAAGCCACATTAAAAAATGAATCTCACATGCCACAAGTAATTGCAACTGAAAGAGTCGTGAAAATCATGCTATGAAGTTGGTATCCTTTTCATTCTACTTTAACCGCCCAATAGTTGTATCGACATTTTCCAATTTTCTTCTTCATCTTCCATGGAGTTTGTAGGTGCACCAATATCTTCCTCTGTTCCCAAATCATGTTCTTCACATCGCACTCAATTAATTACCAATGGATCAACTCAAATCTCGCACAAAACCCTTCTTAAACTCTTCCTTTTTGTAAATTCCCCTAGAAAACAGCTCAAGATTTACAGTGGAAATATTAGTGGAGTTAAACTTCAACATTTTACGGCTGCCTATGATTAGGGCATTGGGCAATCATGATTATGCATCAGATGAACCTCCCACCTTCTAACTCAAACGGGAATAAGAAGCTAATTGTTATTGCTTGTTCTACAGTTACTAAAGAAGATTCCGATTTTCACCGAAGCGATAACAGAAATTGAAAAATCATACATTACGGTGGCCACAGTGGCGTCGCCACATATTAAACTTAACAGTTGAGCCATTTGTCGGGAACGCTGGGTCTCATGGGATTCAAGTTCGGGTGTAGGACGTCATTACCAAGACCAACCTTATCATGAAGCCTGATAAGCTTGACAAGTTCTGAGTCGTTTTCATTGGTTATGGATTCATGGTCAGTCGGTAAATTTTGTTTGGGAGACCAATCGAAGGTAGAGTTATGTTTGGGAGGTGATTACGCTGGTGGTAGGTTGTGGGAAGTGGTGGGTGGTGGTGATGGGTGAAAATGTATTTAAGAATAGTAAATTGGTGGAGAATGTATGGTTAAAAATGAATGAATTTTTTTTTATTTGCGTGTAATATTATTTTAATGAAAAATGTGATTAAAAAGAAGAGAAAAAAATTAGAACCAAACATTCTCTAAACATAAATTCAAAATGTTTTGCTGAACGGAAGATAAATTTGAAAAATAGAACACACTAAACGAGAGTTGAATGGGTTGATGAACAAGTTTGAATTCAAAGTAGATTTGGATATTTTTTTTCTTTACAGAAACATTTCGTTATGCTAATTGCTGAGCAATTAGCGCAAATGACCGAAGTTTAGATTTAACAATGACGTCCATGCAAATGCCAGTTCCCTATTTCGTGTTACCTTGAGGAATGTTAAGAACGTAGGATCCAAGAAGAATATCTTATTGCCCCTACTGGTGTATGTGGTGGTTATCATGGATCTTCACCATGGAAATTGAAGGGCAATAGTGTGGAGCTCACTGATTGCAGCTGTGGTTGAGGAGCCAAGGAGAAAAACAAAAAGAAAAATCCTAGCTTACACAATTTATATATACTTTGGGCACAAATCGCAACTCGAACCGATCCAACCCAACCTGAATCGGGTTGGGTCACATTGATTTATATTATCAAAACGGATTGAATTGATTTCAGATTGGGCCAAACACAAAGTTTGGTTTGGGTTAGGCCCAAAACCAACCTAACCCAACCCAATGCCCAGCCCTATCGACAACAAAACTTTGAATAGCCTCTTCGTTTTCTTTAATTCATGATTTGGTAAGTGCATAATTTAATTCTTTATGATTTCAAGTAAAGATTGCTACTAAAATTTCACTTGTGGACAGGTTTTTACAATAATCCAACATATTATCCAAAGAAGCCTATTTCTTTATCTGTTGAATTACCAATACACACACTATGATGAGCAAAGCAAACCAAAACTCAAGATGAGTTTTAAGTCCCCGTTTGTTTTCTATGAAATCAAAACTCTTTTTTTTTTTTTACAAATTCGTATAATAAAATATTTTGCATGTAAATTCAAAAAATTTCTCCTACTTTTTAACTATATAATCTTTAAAAAATCATTATTCTAAAACTAATTCTCCCTCCCCCCCTACCACCCAAAAAATGAAAAAAAAAACTATTTTTAATGGAAAACAAACATAGGCTAAATTTTTTGCCATCCTAAGTAATGGTCCATCTATTTAACGTAAAGAAGCCCAAGAAGTACATGGACCATTGACCTACTCCAGCAATTCAAATCAGCATCGACCTGAATTCTGATAAGGCAAGCTCCACGAAGAAGAAGAAGAAGTTGCTCGTCCAATCAATAAATTAATCAAAGAATCTTATCTCACAGACGAAACACATGAGATTAGGGGTACTTTTAAAATTGACTTGGTCAAACCCCCTCATTTTCACTTTGAATTTTCAATAATTTCATATTTTCATAATAACCTTTTGAATGGTAAGAGACAAAGATACCCTTAAGTAAAAAATACAATTACAAAATATTGTTTTATTTAAAAGACAGTACCACCCTTTCAATTAACAAGTAATAACCAAGCATTTCCTATTTAAAATTTCAAAATCATCTAATTTTCTTATCTATTTATTCAAACATAGATAAAAACTCTCTCATTTTTCATCAGCTTCAACTTCAAAATATCAAAAATTGATGAAACACTGAACACAATTTTTTTACATCTATATCTTTAAATCGATAAGTATATTTAATTGATTACTCTTATTTCGACGTAGATTAACATGTAGATAATTTTTTTAATAGATCTATAATCTTTTTAAGCATAAACAAGAAAAAAAATCATCTACGTGTTCATGGCAATGATTTCGACCAATCTTAACAGCCGAGTATCAAAAGCCAAAACAATTGACTATTAATAGTCAAAGAGCCAGCTCTTAAGGCCCGTAATAGCTGGTTGCTAACTTTTTTAAAAAAAATTATGTTGTCCAGTGGTTGACCTGTTTTTTCGACTATTTTTTATAATTAAAAATTAAGTTTCACTATGTAGATATTGTTATAATCCCAATTTGTTATTTTGGTGATTTCGAATTGGATGAAAAAGATCGATGGGTATAGAAATGGACGAGTGATATACGTGGCAGTATTCTAATTTTCATAACATTGAGCACATCATATGTGGAAATATACTATGTTTTACAAAATAAGCTGAAAGTCGATCTCTCTTAATGCGATATGGAACTAAAATTTTAATTATATGAACATTCATCCATTCCGATTCCACCTATGAAGGTTGGTTCTGATGCTGAAGTGAATTATTTATTCACGACTTCTCTTTTGCGTGACTTTAGTGAAGAGAAATGTCACCAAATGTGAACACGAAGATTCGATGGAGAGGATCACAATGTCAATGATTTTTTGGACACGGTGGAGATAGTTCGTGAAGATGATTTGGTTATCCCTGAGACAATTGTTCATCATCATGATCTTACTGTTACACATAGAATTTCGTCGATAGTTCACGGCAATGAGAATGATAATGAATTTACAAATGAGAATTTGATTGCTTTATCCCGTCAGAGACATGACAAGGATGGGAGCGCAGGGGTTGGATCGAGTGGACCATCATCTAATTCTTTGCGTGTGGTTCCTGATGATGAGAATTTGTATGTCGAGCAACTGTTTGAAACAAAGAAAGATTTGTAGGAAGCTGCACACTGAATTGCATTGAAATACAACTTTAGTGAAGAAATCAAACAAGTCTTTGTTAACGATTATCTGTGTCGACGATAGTTGCCATTGGCGTTTACGAGCAACGAAGATAGATATGAATAAGTTATTTGTAGTTTACAAGTATACACGGGAACATACTTGCGAAGTGAGAATTCGTTGAAATGATCACATGTAAGTTCGGGCATGGTTTATTAGCCGATAGATAATGCACATATCAGGACCACGGACGATTTGCAGACTTTAAGACATCATTAATGACATCCGTCAAGAGTATAGAGTGGTCACGAGCTACTATAAAACTTGGAAGGTCATAGAATTTGTGTTCGAAGATTTAATGGGCTCGATCGAGGAGAGCTATGCTAAATTGGTCAAGTATTGCCATAACATGGGTACAAGTAATCGTGGCTTAACATGTTTTATTGAAACGAAGGGTGAGAATTATTTTAAATTTTTTTTTCATGGCTATGGGACAATGTATTTAAAGATTTTGAAATGCGATACGATCCTTAATTTAGTCGATACTACAACTTCGAAAGCTAAATACGAATAAAAGTTAATTATTGCTACGTGTCAAGATGTCAACATCCAAATTTACTCTCTTGCATTCGGCATAATCGATAGCGAGAATGATATGTCAATGTTTTGGTTCTTCACAAAGTTGAGGGTAGTAATCGGGGAAGGCGAGGACCTTGCCTTTGTAGCTAATTGGGGACCATCTATAATAAAAATGGTATCGTTGAAGTTTTTCTCGAGACACATCATGGGTATTACAAGGCAATCTAAAGACTAAATATCAAGGCAAATGCATCGTTTCATTGTTCAAGAGAGCGGCCGAAACTTTTAGTGTTGAAGAGTGCAATATACTCATGGTGGAAATAGGAATTAAATGTTTGTCATGGAAGTATCTAACGAAAATGAGAATTGAACATTGGATACAATCACATTTTCCAAGACGTCGATAAAACATGATGAGGGAAAAAATAAGGAGTCTCTCAATGCTTTATTCAAGAAGGATCGAAAGTCATCAATCCTCGCAATGATTGAGAACAATTATAACAAGCTACAACAGTGGTTTAAGACCAACATGTGGAATCATAGAGTTGCACGAACGTACTTGCCTTGGCTCAGGAGTATAAACTCTTCATGGATGTAGAGGTTGCGAGAATGTTGAATATAGAACCACTAGATGAGTTGCCATCTCCGTGAATTGTGCACGTAATATGGCATACATGGTGGATTTGACTGATAATATCTGCACTTGTAGTCGATTTCAGTTGGAGAATTTTCCATGTGGACATATAGTCACGGTGGCTATGTATAGAGGCTTAGCAGCGAGAACATTGTACTCTCCTTATTATTGGCTAATTATTGGAGAACAGCTTACGCTGATACTATATTTCCTCTACCGAATGAAGTCAAGTGGGAAGTTTCCGACCATATTCTCTCACTTAATAGTTTGTTTCCACCCAAAGTTGAGCTGCGTGGTCCTGAATGTTTATGTATGTCTAGAATACCATCTACCGAAGAATTTCCTCGACCGCGGATGTGCAATAGCTGGAGAATAACAGAGCATACTCGTCAATTTTGTACAAGTCAAATTCCCCTAAATGACAATTAGAAAAAATGTGTAATGGTTTCGTTGATAATTGAACAATATTTAAATTTGTTTTATAATATTTAAAATTATTTCACAAAAAAATAAACAATTAAATATTAAATATTTAAATTTATTTTACAAAATTTACAATTATTCACAAATAAATGAACAATTAAATTTTCAATATTTATAATTTGTTTACAATATTTACAATTATTTCACAAATAAATAAACAATTAAATATACAATGTTTACATTTTTTACAATATTTACTATTATTTCACAAATAAATATACAATATTCACAGATAATGGTAACGACACGTATGAATTTGGTGTTCAATACGACTCAGCTAGGAATGTCGAATGATTTCGGATACCTTCGAGCTGAATCGCGCAACAAGTTCATAGTCAGGTCGATGTGCTACATCAGAAAATGCTAACAAAAAATAAAGGGAGTTCTTTAATTTAATAAACAAAAAAATATCTATACATAATAAATAACAATCATCGTCAGCTATCTTGTGGCTAGCTCTGGAAAAAGAAAAAGAAAGACTGTGAAAAGAAGCATAGATGAGTTAACATAGAGTACTTCACTAAAATCATAAAATACTTACCCAAGCATAATTCTTCGCCACTCTGTCTCGAATGCCTTCCACTTGGCATGGTCCACCTTCCGGAAGAGATTGGGGTACGTCCCATCTACAAACATCCTCTTCCTTGCCTTAGCCGTAAAGAGAAAATGACGTACTGTGACGGCAATCTAAGCCACTTGTCGACCCCCTCCTCCAGCATGTCAACAACACACTTCTTACCCTCTGTTAATACTGGCATCCGCAACCCCCTCCACCTTGGGGCTCGCCATCTACTTCATCATCGAGGCCACCACCTCCGTCCTAGGCACATCCTCTGCTCCAACACTGCCACCTTTTTCATTCTCGGGGCCACCCCTCCGTCTCAGGCACCGCCACCTCCTCAGTCATCGTCGCCACTCCCTCCATCCCGAGCATCGCTACCTTATCTTTCATCTCCTCCTCCGCCACCTCTCCTGTCCCCATCAGGGTCCACTCCCGCTCTATAGATAACAAATATGATTCTAATGCATCATCACCCATCCATAATGGTGTGTGACCTCAATCTCCGTCACCTTGTCTATCACACCTTCATATGCCTGCTATATCACCTCGGAGCATTGCGACCTCATCCTAAAATTTTGCTATATGTCTTCGTAGCACTGCACCATCATGGCATAAACTTGATATCTCATCGCAGCAACCTATTTTCTCTCGTAGTGCGCTCATCTCACCTCCCCTCTCATATCTCGTCGTAACGCCCTTACCTCCTCTCATAGTGCACCCACCTCCTCCGCTATAAATTCAGGCAGACATTCAAATCATGAAAATAATAACTTTGATCGTGTGTTGGAGATCTATGGGGGAGGTGTCTGGATGGAGGAGAATGAGATCTCATCGATGGAGGTGATCCCCTCGATAGAGGTGATCATCGATCAACTAGATCGTGCTACTACACAAATAAAAACATTGAAAATTATTAACTTAGTTAAAATATATTAACTCATACAGAACGGTAATTAATAAATATTTAATTCACATACCCAATCCTGTTCCAAGATGGAGTTGGACATCTGGTCGTGTCGAGTATGTTGAACGAATAATTCACTCACAAAACCTCGACCACTATTCTCCGTCGACGGCATCAATTCAGTTAGGACTTCAAGCTAACATATTGACAGTTCAACTAGTTAATGATCATGTGATAAAATTTTGAAACGACTTACAACATAAATTGAAAATGAATAACACTCACTTGAGGTCGTCGATGAGGACTAATAACTATTTGCTAGATGGACATCCATCTGCTCTAGATGCTCACCAATGATACATTTGAGGAAAGAATGTCTCCTTTCGCCTAGCAAACCGAATATCCAGGAGGGTGACAGTCTCATAGGTCTAGATTTGTAACATATACAATTATTATATATAAATTCAATATAAATAATATTTTAATGTTGATTATGTTAAACATCCACCTGCATTGTCAAGGACAATTCACAAGTATCGTACTTATGCGTGGACCCCTTGGGATTCGAGTGTGGTCTAGTAAAAAATGTACGATGTCATCAAAACATCTTTACCCTACGGATAGTTGTTGAAGGCATCGTCGTCATCAATAACTTCCAAATGGAATAGGTTGATCGCAGTCTTTTAGTGAGACATCTCAGTACGCTCTCAAGGACGTAGACCAGACCTAGCTTCGATCTTTCAAATATCTGGTTGCACTCTCTGATTGCCTCAATCAATTGCGGTAGAAGCACCGTTCCCTGTCATTGAAAATACGTCTCGTACAACTTATTGCTTCTTTGAGTACTATCAGTAGCTATCTCGTCGTCCATTATCCTCAATCTAGTCACGGTGGCAAATTCCAACATGGAGAAAATAGCGACCTTGCCCTCGAGATCGAAGTGAAGGACATTATCGTCAACTAGCTTCAATATGTCTAACAACTGGCTGCATTCCCTAATTGCGCTAATCAACTACGGTAGAAGCACCGTCCACTATACTTGAAAGTACGTCTAGTGTAGCCTATTACTTCTTTGAATACCATAGTAGCTAGCTCGTAGCCCGTTATCTTTAGTCCAGTTATAAGGGCAAATTCAAACATAGAAAAAGTAGCGACCTTGTCCCTAAGGTTGAAGTAGAGGGCATTACCGTCGACTAACCTAAGTAGCCGACATAATATTGCATCAATCATCTAGTCAGAGTACTGCACCTCCCTCAACTGATACAGTGGTCATAGTCTTCAACTGAAACTATCAATCATCTACTCAGAGTACTGCACCTTTCAATCATACAACAACTCCAATAGTGAAACTATCAAAACTACTGTTCCAAGTACATTTTCTTGCAATCTGTCTCAACTTCATATCAAGATGGTACTCCATCCTAAAAAAATTCAAATATTAGAACGTTCATCAAAAAATAATGGAATAAAGCATAATCTCAAAAAAGTAAGTGAACCAAATTACAGATAAAAATTAAAAAAATAAAAAAAAATTAAAGAAAATAATAAAAAATAAAAAATTAAGAATTAAAAAAAAATTAAATTGAAAAAAAATATTTATTATATGAAGAAAACAATGAAGAAATTTTAAAACTATTTCTAAAAAAATTTATAATAAAAACAAAACAAATTAAACAAA
>CAIGRP010059594.1:0-19496 GCA_903798385.1 Fraxinus cuspidata | reverse complement strand
TTGCCTAATTAAATGAATACCCCATGATTATTCCTCCAAATCACGCTCAGATCTGAAGCAATTCGCATTGTTCTGGAAATGAGTGGCGCGCGATTGTGTTCGTTGTTGTTCGAATTGGGGTACGAAGGATACGAGTCACTTGACCCGGACAGCTGCGAATGGCCCTTCCAATACGACGACGTTCGGCCCGTCCTCGACTGGCTCTGCTCTAGCCTCCGCCCCTCTAACGTTCTCTCTTCCTCCGAAGTCTTACTGTAATTATGACTCCCTTTCTCCTTATTCACACACATTTACAAGTACATTCCACTGTATGATTGTTTTCTGTCATCTATTTGTTAATTTATGCTGTTTGTGAACAAAATTTTATTTAAATGTTTTAGCACGGTAAGAATTGCATTTGATGGCTGGGTTTTACAAGTTTTTTTTGTTCTGAAATTGTTTTTTTTTTTTTGAGTTTTCTTAATCGCAGCCAGGGAAGGTGAATTTGAAGGGTATTAGGATTATAGGTTTCCTTATTTTCCGAAGTTAAGTCTTTTTTGTGTTTATTCACCTGCTCTTTAATATATAATATGATTTATGTATGTGTGGACTGCAATGGGAAGGCATTGACATGCATATGGATTAAATGTTCTATCTCCGTGCTTTATTCTGAGTGTTCTGTTACCCAGTCTTTTATCTGTCTTTCCACTTTAACTTCTATCCAGCTTCAAATTTTCATTAAGACAGGAGGCGCATTTTTCTGGTTATGCACTAAAATTCGTTAATTTATTGACCAAAAGAATACCTTTTCTCTGTTGTAGATATTTTTATAACTTTATTATCCATTTATACTGCTATACACTTTTCTTAGTTTCTGCAATTTCTGTAACTGGGGAACTTTTTGTTGAACTTCATATGCAACTTTTATTTGATACGTATAGACTTTTACTAGCCAATGATTAGCTTCTTTTATTCTTTGTGCATTTAGGTACAAGCAATTTTTAGAGGAAGGGAAGCTTTTGGAGGTACATCTAGATCTGTTTCTTTTATTGGTCGTCTCTTTCTCTTTCTCTTTCGTCGTGCTGGAAAAATGTTCTCCATGAGTTGATGCTTTTGGTTTTGCACATTTTTGGGGCTGTGTCCTACAATGAGGACGGGTGAATCCTAGAAGTGGTTGCTAGACTTTGTCCTTTAGGACAAGAAAGTGCTGTTTTTGAAGAGTCCTTGATATTTTTTAAATTGTGGAAAGTCCTTGAATTTTTTTTTAAATATTTCATCTAAAATCTAAATTTTTTAAAGAGGGCCACACGTCCTCTTTTAAATCTAATCTTCAAACACTCCTCACTTGCAGGGTATTTATTTATTTTCATGAAAGGTCTTATACGTGTAAAATTTTCATAAATGAGTGGTGGTGAGATTTGAACCTAGATCTTTTGCCCAGATGTGTTATCGCGTTCATTCATCTCCTCGAAAAGCTTATATATGCTCTTTGGTGCATAGTTACTTCACATTTATTAATATTGGTTATTTCCTTTTCTGTTGTTTTGGGTTATATAGGGAATATCATCTCCCTTTACTTGTTCTATGCTCTTACAAAGAGTCATAATTCCATATCAAGAACAATAGGGATGTGATGTTATCCTTTTTTTTTACAGTTTGTGTAAAGGCGGGGAAGAGAATACGTGAGCATCTAATTTAACAAATACCATTCTCTAGTTTTAAGAACTGTTTGCTGGGCATTGATTATATAATTCAAAATATTTTAGTTTTACATGTCAACTAACTATATATTCTATGCTTAATGAATTATTTTCTCTTCTTATATTTTTAATTATACTTTTAAGTGTTTTGGGTTCTATCTTTATATTTGTCTTGCTGTCATATAATAACATTTTCACTTATGCATGAATATTTTGATGCCATTAGGGAGAAGATTTGGACTTTGCTTATGATAGCATTTCAACCTTTTCTGCAAGGAGAGACAACCAGGAGGCAGTTTTTGGAACTGAAGAAGGATTGAAAGAAATACGGTAACAGTTGTTGTCCTTTGTACACTTAAATTCGTTACACGCCAAAATGATCCTAGTTTTCATTTACGACCTTGGGTTTGTTAGTTTATTAGCAAGCTTTAGCCTGGCTCAAATATGAGCAAACTGCCAAAGCCATTTCAACAGCCAGTGAGACCTCTTATAGCTTGAGCTTGAAAGCTCTGATTGGCTTGCAATTCTGAATTTTTACTATTACGTTAGACCCGAATTTGGGATAAATTCTAATAATTTATATGAACTATCTCATCTAAAAGTTTAAGATGTTAGATAGGAGCACATGTATTCATATATATATATATATATTCTTCAACAAGTCGCCTCTCATGTAGGTTGGTTTCATTAGTAACAATCAAAAGCCTAGCACATTCACAATTTTTAATATATGGGTGGTGGTGAGACTTGAACTTGGGTGTGTTGCTCAGCTTTGATACTGTATTGACTCTCTCATCTAAAAGCTTAATATGGTAGATAGGGCCATATATGTTCATTTATATCCCGCCTTCAACAATGTGTTTAATAGGAAGATATGTTAAATTCATCAAAATATGCTCAGTGTTATTTTTCACATCTAGATGCAAAATACCTAAAAAACAAAAAATAAAAATCAATAAAGAAGTAACAACAATGTTAAATAGCTTAGTATATGTATGTCGCTGTACTGTGTCCAATACATTTCAGCAAATGGTGATTGGGTTTTCCAGCATCTTAAGTCGCATTATATATCATGTTTCACGAGGTCTGTTCTGCAAAACATACACAAACTCAATTTATGGTTAGGTTTGAGTATGGCCGAGAGCATGTAGCCCAGCTCAAGTACCAAACCTAGTCACGCATGTTTCAGGAATGAGTCTGTAGCTTGTGTCCAGATAGCTTCATTTACTTAAATAAATGTTTCAGTCACATTATATATCATCACTGAAGCTTGTTTTTGCAGTTTTGACCTTGGTTCTCAATATTTTCTTCGAATTCTGGGTCTAAAGTTCTGTATGCATTTTTCGTGATCTCTTTCTTGGTTCATCATTGCCCATGCACATGGGCTATTTTCACACATTGCTGAAGAATGAGATTTTACCGCTGTAATTGTAATGTTATAGACAATCTCTTTCAAGAAATTTTAAAGCTTATGTTGCTCGGTTTTGAAGACGGTGTGCTTTTGTATTCAGTGATGCTACTTTAGCTGCAAAAGCAGAAGCTTTGGAGTTGCAGAAACAGCTCCGGTCTCTGCAGCATCAAAATGATCTGCTCACTGGGCAGGCTTCAGCATTGATTCAAGGAAGAAGAGCACGAGTTGCGGCCACATCTACTGTAAATGGACAATTAACTTCCGTAGATGATACCCTTTCGGCGAGGAATTTGGAGGTATGCTCGATAATATCAATTTCTTGGCTAACTGTAGCATTAATGTGGTCCTAGGGATGTGTTTTTTACATTCTTTCCAGTTGGAATTTGTTATTTTTGTTTCTTTACAAGTCCATAAGCAAAAATTTAAGGGGCTATGTGAGCGGAACATTTATTATTAAGTATATAAATGTTAAATCTTTTACGCACTAGAAGATTATGGATAAAGCTTAGTTTTTCAAATTACAAATTTATCTAATGTGCCAATGCAATGACTTGCTGCCTGCAAACAATGAATATCGTACTGCAAAGGCTTATTTTATTTTTTTACCTCAAAGCAGTTGATGAGTGAATGGAATATTGAAGTCTAATTCGTTTCTTTCTTTCGTTCCTTCTCATCTTTCCTCACATACGCACCTCAAAATTTGTTGTGCCAACCTATAATTAATGTCTCAGGCTCTCAGCTGAGTTTTTCACATGTATTTATTTTAAGATGGATGTCAATGTCCAGTTTATTGTCTGCTTGCTGGCTTTTCGGTATCAAGGTTATAATGACTACCATTGTTTTTGGACTGAGATGTTAGTAACGCGTCCTCTTTGTTATATTGTTCTTTTCCCTCTTAACTTGTAGATGTACTAGTTCTATGCATGTCGTTTTGATTGTGTTCATTGTGACTTAGATGAATGCAGTTCTTGGACGGATGGCCTCTACTGCTCAAGAATTGTCTCATTATCATTCGGGCGATGGTATAACATTCCCTTCTTTCCTTATATTTCCTAAGAAATAATTCTTAATAGATTTTGGAGTTCCGCATGCATGAGAAGTCTTAAATTTCATTCAGGTTACTCTAGTTTTTCTAAATATAAATACACTTACAGGTCCTTGTCCTTAATTGATATCATAAATAACATTAAATTGGAGATGTGGTCTTATTTTGGGTCTTTTCAAAACATTCAGTGTTGCTATTCTCTGACAAGAAAGGTATAGGTGTAGTCTGATTCAAATGGATGACTTTTTGCCTTGGTTTTTTTACTTTGATTAAAGTTATTAGAGCCAAGGTTTTACAACATTTCAGGCAACTAGTTGGAGTTAGAGTGAGCTCGACCCTTGCCTTCACCTTTGTGCAGCAAAACCTAAATGAAGCCAAGAAAATAAGTGATCTTTCTACTTTTGCTTCTCTAAAAAAAAAAAAGAAAAAAAAAAATGCTGTCTACCGTTGAAATTTATATAGCAATTAGAAGACTTGTTGAAGCTTAGAAATGGAAATTCCAATGAACGTGCATCTGTTAAATTATGGAGCTCCATTCCTGTGCCTATCTGATGGCTTTTTATTGTTTTTTTCATGCAGAGGAACCAATCTATTTAACTTATTCAGACTTCCATTCCTACTTGCTTGTGGATGCATCTTGCATGAAGGAGCTAAATCAGTGGTTTGTCAAGCAACTAGACACGGTATATATGACAATAATACAAGCTTCTTTCCAAACATTTAATTAAAGTTTGGTGCTTATAGAATAAAAAGAATAAAAATAAAAATGTCATGCATACGCTTCCCTTTTACATCGACTACTGCTAACCTCCGAATTGGTTAGAGGGGGCATGAAAATTGGGCACTAGGTTGCGGTCATTATCTACGAGCTACTGGGGCACTCGTGTGTTTGTGTGTGCTTTTGAATGAAAGACAGTAACTATTGAAGTTTCAAGTCAATTATACATTTATACTTTATTAAGGTTGAAAACTTGTGAAAATTCAGTATCTTTCACATACGTACGATGTATATAAAAATATACTGAAACCAATTTTTATGTTTACTTGCCTTGAAATTGATTTATGGATTCACATTAAAAGTGAACTATCCAGTTCTGTTTCTGAACTTTTTGCTTGTTCTTTTTATATCTTTTGGCGATTATCTGGCTTTCAACTGTATATATTGGTTCATCAGAATCACAACAAGGCAAAGAATCTTCGACTGCAGTTTAATTTTATTGCTTGAAATAATATGTATGTATTGTTGCATGAAGTATTTAAAAATATTTTATCTCATATAATCTTTGTTTCTTTTGTTTCGTGTGGTTGCACCAGGGTCCCTATAGATTAGTGGCTGAGGAGGGAAAATCAAAATGTTCATGGGTGAGTCTCAATGAGACCTCGAATGTCTTGGTACGAGGTACCTATCTCTGTCTCTTTCCATAAGGAAGTTTGTAGTGTGAATGTCTCTATCTGTCATACTTTCCTCTTCCAGTATTAGCATTTCTTTTACTTTTTTACTTTTTGACTTTTTTCTCCTTTTATTTCTATAAACCATGCACACTAAAAGTTGATCTTATTGGACTGACAGTTATCCCCATTCCTAATTAAGAAAAGAAAGAAAGGAAGCAAATATCGGGATCCACTTTTGCTTGAGAAATGTTCAGCTTATTTTAAGTTTCTCCCTCATCTACTGTTCTAAACTGATGGATAAGGAGAATTGTAAAGATGCCTCACACGACACTTCCCAGAACTCAGATGCATAAGAAAGCATAGAGCCTTAAAACATGTAATAAACTGTTTCTACCTGAGAGGTTCAAGCTCTCATGGCTACCTCAGATTTTGTTCCCACTGACTGAATAAAGTCCTATCAGCAGTCCTAATGAAATAAACATTGTGTTGTTTTGACGAAGTAATGACTGCCATGCACTTTTAATTTCACCGATTCCATTAGAATCCATGCTATGTCCACAGTCCACTTGCGTTTCTTATTGGATACTATAGGAAGTGAATCACTCTTGTTCTTTTACCCTCCGTGGTCAGTTAGTGGCTTGCTTTATCTTTGCATCGACAAATCTTTGTCTAATGTATAATATAGGTTCTTTTACAAAGTCTTGTGGTGAATGAGATTTTAGACCTGTTAAAAATTTCATTGGTAAGAACTGGATCTCCTGCTAGAGAAAAATGATGGTTTGATGCTATAGATTGTGTGACTGTTTATTCCTTTCTTTTGTTGGAATTGTTGTTGAAAGAACAAATCTTAGTATTTCAAGTTCCACTGGTACTATTCTTTTCAATATGTATTAACTTATAATCACCATTTGACTTGTTAACACATACTCACAAGAGATGTAAAAAGATACTAGGAAAGTTTCATACACATCGGCTCAGTATATTGAGAAGCTTATTGATGCTATATTCTGGTGTGCAACAACCTCTTGAATTTTTCTCATTCCATTAATATGTCAGATTCAGAGAACTCGCATCATCAGCGCCTTTCTGAATTGCAGCGGCTTCGTTCCATGTATGTGCTTTGTTTCCTTAGAACTTTATGAGTTTCCATTTTTCACCTTAAATGTTTAGTACGTCTGTTGACTGGTAAATATCCTGTGACAAAGTGATCATTGAGCGGGTAAAGTTTAAAGTAGATAGCTTTGTAAATCTTCTCATGCATTATTTGCAATGATATTTAAGTGTACTCTTGACGACAGACACTCCTAACAAGATCTATCGTTGTAGGAGAAGGGGAAGAAGAGAGAGAAAGGGTAGAAGAAAGGGAAGAAGTGAAGAAGGGGGAGAGGAAAAAGAGAAATATAGAGAGGGAGAGAGAAAAACCGAGAGAGAGAGAGAGATTGGAGAGAGAAATGTGTTTATTCGATAGTCTGTCTTTCAAAGAAAACCTTATCGCTACTTATAGCTTAAATTGCTTATAAGAAATAAAATAAAGAACCAGAAATTCTTTAAGAATAAACTCTAATTGCTTTTCCTAAAATAAGCATACAAAGTTGGCAGCAAAAAAATATCTTTATTGATCTCCATCAACTCTCCAATCTAATATTTATATCCAAAATGTTACTAATCTCTAATGGCTAGGTAAGGAACTAACTTAGTTCCACATTGCACAAGTACTATGTCCAATATTAATGTTTATCAAGGAAAATTTCTTTGCTCAATATGAGAAATCTGATATAAATGTGTGTAAATTAAAAATAATTCATGTTACTGTGTGAAAATAGAAGCTATGCCACTTCTTCCACGAGCTTAATCATTATTAATCTAAAAGGATGTTTAGATCTTTGAGAGAGCTTCAGTTAAAGTTGACTCGTGTCTTTTGTATCATCAATCAAAGGATGATACATAGTTTTGATGTTGTGTCTTTTTGCGGAATTTTTCAGTATCAGCTCCTTGTATATGTTTAATATTGTAATTTTTATGCTCTTAATTTCTTTTATCTTTCTAAGTTGATGCTGATGTAGGACAATCCTATCCACACCAGATGCACTGAATTTTGTGTCAATACTTGGCATACACATGAAAGATCAAATTTCTTTGCATGAATTTCAATGAGGTCCCATGTACTGTGTCAAGTGTAGAGACTATGTTTCATAACAGCATCATCTGCCTTTTGATTAAAACATCATTTACTTTTTCTTAAGACAAACAATTGCGCACAGATTTGGAACTAGTGAAAGGCAGTGGGTGGAAGCTCAAGTTGAGAATGCTAAGCAGCAAGCTATTCTCATGACACTTAAATCTCAAGTGACTTCAGATGAAGCTCACATTCATCTCGATCTTCATTCTCTTCGGTAGTGCTCTACCTTCCTCCGATTTTAGCATATTTTATGTTGCAGCATTTTGATCATCAGTTTCCTATAAATGAGATGCTCATTGTTCTCTAATTTCATTCCATAAGAGAATGTTATGCTGTATCTTCTGTTATTTTAAATATTTCCTGCTCTATATTTGTAAGTTATGTTAGTTTTGTGTATCCTTAAATATTGCTCTTTGAAATGGAATTAACCTCTCAATGGGTATTAAAAATGATAATCCCAACCTTCATTCTGGACATTCATATTTCACTTGTCTACGGGTATGAGTGTGAGGATTTAAGGTTGGTAAGGATTGGAGAGTGGAAGGGACCTCTGTTTCTTATTTTCTTGGAAGAACAGGGGGAGGGAAACAGAAGGTGGAAGGGTGAGCTGATCCATTGTAAACAATATGTCAACTTCAATCCTTTCCCTCAAACATAAGGGCTTTGGCCTTTGGGGCTCCTAACACACGTTGGAAAGGTAGTAAATAAGTCCAACTACCCTTTTTATTGAGCAAACACACTTCAAATATGATCTCGTGTTTGAATGGTAAAATATAATTAGATATCGTATCATAATCAACATAACTTATATATGGTGGCCGATTTGTAATTTCAAATGCCTCGTTGAGAAAACTAAATGATACGATAACATCATTATGATGTTCTATACTTCCCCGGCAACTGTACTCTGTTAAGCAACTGAGAGAAAGTAATACATAATTTACAGAAATGACGGCATTGAATCTTTCCCATTTTCCCTCATCATAATGAATTTAGTCGTAACGACTACAACATAAATAAATCGAAGGAGAAAGAGAAAGACGAGGGAAGAAAGTGCTGGTGAGCTTAAAATTGTGAATAAAATCATTTTTATCAAGTACGGGATTTTTATTCTTATTTCTGCTTCCTGGAAGAATTTCTATGAGGGCTGCACATTTGTCAGATATAAGGAATCAGTTTAGAATTTTATGTGCTATCATGTTTAATAAAAATTATTTATTTTTCTATTCAATTATCAAAATAGAATGAAGAAGCTTGGCTATTCCTTTTTTTGGAAATTACTTGTACGCAGTATCACTTGATACAGCATACTTTTGGTGCTTTTACTTATTTGGATAATAGTATGACCCAGGTTGGTGCAATTACTTAGGTTGGGTGCATTTGGTGACAATACAGGAAGGAGGAAGATATTTCTTCAATGTTCCGATTGAATCGTTTTCTTATATGCATTGCAACGAAGATCCCCCCCCCCCCCTCCCCACAGCTGATGTTATTTTCATTTTATGTTGTTTTGTTTGTTCTCGAGAATATATTTTTTTAATGTGATATATCTGGTAATTATCCAAGACGGTTGCTGTTAGTGTTCATATAATTGTGTGATGGAATGATAAACTAGTCTTAAGTGATTTTTCTTTATTTTTATTGAGCATGCTGCCATTTGTACCTCATGATATTTGCCCATTTAAAACGAGAATCGAAATTAACTTGACAAGGTTCTAGAAATATAATTTGACATGTCAGAACAAATCGCAATAGAAAGAAACATTAGCCTGAGGAAGAAAGTTCATTTTTGCATGCAGTAAAGCTCTATCCTTCAAATTGTAAAATGTTGTAGGTCCAGATTGCACAATAGCCCTTCGATGCTCAAAATTTGACCATGTTATCCGGTAAAGTTTGTCTTGTGTGGGGGATTTTTGGTATGCACTATATCCCGACTAAATACATATTTCTAACTGGAAATAATAAATAATCACTGCAATTTGTGCAATTAAATTATTTATGACTTCACTAAATGTAGCGAATTTATGTTTGTTTGTCATCATACTTTTATCCTTTGAGCAGGAGAAAACATGCTGAACTGGCTGGAGAACTTTCTTCATTATATCGCAAAGAAGAGAAGTTATTATCTGAGGTTTGTATCTGCAACCTGTGAGAATTTTACCATTATATGCCAATGGTCCTTTAAGTTCCTATGCTGCTGAGATACCTTGTATTGGTCCTTGCTACTTCTAAGTTCATTGTTTATGTATATACTTCGCTCTTTGTCCTTTCATAGGAACCCTTGGGAATCTGATATTTATTTCATTATTTATAAAGCCAGTGGTTGGTTTGTTGATAGTTTCCTGTGAATCCATAATTAGAAATTATATGCCTTTTTCCTCCCATATCAGTGAGCTAGCCACATGTATATGTTGGTACCAGAAAAAGGATGGAATAAGTTCTATGCAAAGTGCAGCTTCAGATTTAGCTAAATTAAACCCCTATAGGATCACCCTTCCCCTAGACCCAACAACAACAAAAACAAAAAACTAAGCCTTATTTCTAATAAATTTAGGTTGGTTACATGAATAAGTCATTGCCGTTCAGCCCCATCATTGCTAATTCTACTTGGTGATTGTAAGCAACTAGGTCCTTAACAACTACACAAGTCCATGTTAATTCTGGTCTACCCTTCCAGTTTGCTCTACCGACTTGCATCACTCTTAAGAATGGGTTAGGTTGACACAAAACCTGTCCCAATCACCTAAGTTGTCTTTTTCCTTAATTTATTTTCAATCATCGCCACCTTCACTTTATGGCATATATTCAAATGACTTGGGGGATTGTAGCCTAATACCAGGGGGAATCAAGCTTGCATGACTGGATAGGATTTGTGATATTTCTTGACTGTTGTGACGTTTCATACTATAATTTTAGTATGCAATTCTCTCTGTTGGAAAATATAGTTTAATAAATAAATTTCTGTCTTTAACATTTTAAACCTTTTTGTGATCTGGTAATTTGAATATGACCTTAGAGTATACAAAGGAACTAGTCTCTCAAGTCTCACAACTAGCCATTATGAAATTGCACTTGCTAGCCTTTCAAGAAAATGATTCCTGCTAGCACACTAGGCGGTGTGCCGAAAATATTAATAAATAAATTTCTCTCATCTCTGATAGTCTAAAATCTAAATTTTAGATGTGGTTCTTTTTGAAGTTTTAAAAAGCCTTGAAGAGTAGGTAACATGCAGTTTGACATTTTGCCCCCATAGATATGAAGACTAGTCACATTTTCTCTCTCTAAGAATAGTGTGTTATTTTCTCTCTATATAATATATATATAGCTCCCGTTTGGGCTCCATTTTTTTAAAAATGCATTTTTTCAAAATTCATTTTCAATCATACATTTTTTCATAAAATAATGTTTTATTTTTGCAATGAAAGCATGATTGAGTGCACAGCTGGAGCGAAACTTCATGCAACAAATAGGCTAGATGATTGGCCCAAAATGAACCTCATTTCTGGGTTTCTTTTAATTTGTTGATGTTTTATTATATTCTCATCCTTTGTTATAGCTTTCTTCCAAAGGGTTACATTTCTGTAAATGCTCACTGCAAATTTCTTCAGACCATTCCTGATCTCTGTTCGGAGCTGGCTCAGCTGCAAGACACGTACATCTTGCAAGGTATTGATTTTTTTGGTTGCAATCATGAGTAAGCATCCCATTCTACATCTATATCTTTACCTTATAGATGCCTTTGCTAGCAAGTTGTTCTTGTTGATAACATAAGTTTATGACTCGAATATATAGGGGATTATGATCTGAAAGTTATGCGGCAAGAACTCTATATTACTCGGCAAAAAGTGGTATGTTTAGCACACTGAATTCTTTTCATGTTGCACGTGCAAAGATGTGAATTCAGTTCATTCCACGATAATGGTTGCATTTAGCATATTTTGACATTTCTTCTTCTCAACCTATTATCATTAGCATAAAACAATCAACATGTCCAAGTTATAATTAATTAATGTACACAATTAAATTCGATAATCTGTTCAAATTAATTTCAAATAAAATTAAACATGATCAAACTAAATCCAACAACAAAAATAGAAAGCAAAATTAAAATGAAATAATTATATTAGGCACACAGAAAGAAAATGAAATTATAAGTGATGGGAATAAAGATAAGGATAGAAATATAGTCTAGATAGGATTTTAAAATAAAGTTTAGTTCGAATTATGAATGTTTGGATGATTAGATTAATTTCAATATTTTGATAAAATTCTAGTTTAATAGAAGTTCTTTTGATTTTAGATTAATTTCTCTATAGATAGAGGGCTTATTCGTTGTAATAGTTACCCTTGAATATATGAACAAATTGATTTTTTTATTTGCTCTAATCTTCTCTTTTTTTGATTCCCTTTCTTTACTTGTTCTTTTTCAATTGTTCGTTGTCAAATTGGTACATTCTTGCGCGCATCAATACGAGCAATGTGCCTGGGAAGTAGGGTGAGGGATTTAGAGTTTGGAGTGGGAGGCGAGTGGTGGGGCTAGGATCTTTGCTGGAATTCTATGCACATGCGTGTCAGGGACTCAGGGAGGGGGAATAGGGATTTAGGATTTTGGGATAGTTGGGGTTGCCCCTGAGGGTGGGTTTGCAATTGATTGAAGTCAGTTGGGTTCCGCCAGTCTGTTGTGTAATTGGGTTAGCTCTTTTCAAAGGCAGATAGCCAGATTGGAAGACAATTATAGCATTGAAAATTAAATACTATTTAAAAAAAAAATCCCAGAATCCACCCCCTCTCCCCAGTGTGTTTGCCCTACATAATCTAATACTAGTAGGAAAACTGAAAATGTACATTAATCATGATTTTTTTTGCTGTCAAGTTCATCGTTATTCATATACCTAGCCTAGTCACATGGCTTGTTTAGGTTAATCTGCATACGATTGAAAACATTTAAGGAAGATCTTGTTGGAAAAATATAGAAGGTAGTATAAATGTTTTTGTTTCGGGATGGGGTGAGGTTGAACGAAAAGAACACTATCTTTTGATGCATGCTAGCTCTTAATTACTATCAAATATCTTTCATGGCCCAACTTCTAGTTTTGTTTAATCTGAGGATGATGACGTGGGACAGTGAAAGCTTCAGTTACACGGCACTAATTTCATTTTCCAACTAGAAATCTGATACCCTGTATCCTCAGCAATCTTAAAAAAGACAACATAATTGATTACACTTTCCACATTGTACAATGACAGATGCTGTTAAATGCATTTGCATTAGTATGAAACAGAAAGTAAATAACTATGCTTTAGAAAAATCATAATATAAAAGAGTAATGATTGAAAGTTGTTACATAGGAACTTTGATGAACAATGTCACGGCTCTTGTATCCTCAGCAATCTTAAAAAAGACAACATAATTGATTACACTTTCCACATTGTACAATGACAGACGCCGTTAAATGCATTTGCATTAGTATGAAACAGAAAGTAAACAATAGAAAAATCATAATATAAAAGGGTAATGATTGAAAGTTGTTACATAGGAACTTTGATGAACAATGTCACGGCTCTTTGTGGTGATTTACCATTTACATTTCTGTGACTTCGACTAACCCCTAATAAGTAATTTATTATATGAAAAGCATCTTTTTCTCACTGTTGGGAGCATGTAAATTTTAAAGTGTTTATTTCTTCAATGCGTTTGAAGAACTTCTATTAGGACTTGTTTTTACAATAGCTCTTTTTGTTTGCTGGATTTACTTAAATTACTTTTCTATTTTTTGTAGTTCATAAATCATTTAATCAATCAGCTATCACGGCATCAATTTTTGAAATTAGCATGTCAATTGGAAAAGAAGACCATGCTTGGAGCCTACTCCTTGCTAAAAGTTATCGAGTTAGAGCTGCAAGGGTACCTGTCAGCAACCAAAAGTAGAGTGGTATGTCTGCGATCAATTTCATGTTAGCAATCTTCTCACCGTGATGACCCGGAAAAATGAAAAGAGAGAGAGAGAGCATAAAAATTCCCAGTTGTTTGATTGAGCTGGAATTTTGGAATTGATGGACAAAATTTTATATGTTGTAAAATTTTGTAGATCCCTGGACGGAAGTTTATTGGAAATCCATGATTCCTTTATCATTTTTCCTTGGCTTCATTTTCCATTCAGACAAGCATTGTCTTGGAGGAACCTATATAATACTCTACAAAATTTATATCTAAAAAAGAAAAAAACGTGTTACTGTTTGTAATTTGTGCATGCATCGTATTAGGGCCATTGTATTGCATTGGTTCAAGCTGCATCTGATGTACCCGAACAAGGAGCAGTGGATGATCGAGACATTTTTCTCCATGGTGTTAGAGATCTTTTGAGTATCTACTCGAGTAAGTCTGCAAATCTTATAAAGCATAGTGCTATTTTTTACAGAAAAAAATGAAGTCTCATTTGTCGATTCTCAGATGCTCAAGTTGGTTTATCAACGTATGTATCTGCACCGGGCATTGTTCAGCAATTATCTAACCTCCATTCAGACCTGATGGCTCTGCAATCTGACCTAGAACATACCCTTCCAGGCGACAGAAATAGATGTCTTAATGAACTGTAAGTTATTCTTCCAATTCATATTCTTACTCTTTTAATCTTTTAATGTCACTTTGAAGATGGTCTTTTAAATCAAATTTTTTGGTGTTTAAGATTTTAAACTCTTTGCTTACATCTGGATATAAATGCATCCTTTGCTTGCATGCCATACTTTACTGTCCTTCAGGAAACTGAGTGCTGCTTTGAAGTCACAGTTGTTCTTTGGTCCATTCCTATTCAAAGATTTCTCGCAAACTATTCTGAGGAACTGATGATATGCTTGGCTATGAAATGATTTTTGACCTATACATAATGTATAACGTTGGTTGGTACTTGATACATTTTCCGTCTGCCCTAGAAGAAATAATAAATGAAACATACTTGTGCCTCTGATTAGTTAGTCTGAGGGTTGAGCACATTGATTATTTAATGAGCAGAGAAGAAATTTCTGTGATTGAATTACTTTCACTAAATGTCTTCCCAATGAGGTGTATGTGTGCAGTTTGTTACCAGTCTGTTATGAGGACTATCAACATTCACAATCAGATGACATCTATTATGAAGTCTATCAAGTGTTTGAAAGTTCGTTATGTCATTGGACAAAATACTCCTGAATACATATATATCACTAGATTGAACGCTTTGTTGCTGCAAGTGTCGTCCGTGTTTCACAAATAGATAGAGACGCAGTTAATGATGCTATGCACAAGTAGCATCTCACTGATATCTTTCTTTTGATATATCTCAGGTGTATCCTTGTTCAAAATTTGCAGCAATTGTTATTTGCATCATCAACAACTGCGCAACCAATACTGACACCATGGGTACAATTTTCTGTTATATTCTTATAATTGTATCTGACTTGTCACATATTTAATATTCTCTGTCGTACCTTTGGCCCAAATTAAGTTTTTAACATCCTCTGCTCGTTTTTGCTATTTATATCAACTTAATGGAAAATTATGTGGGCTCTCATCAAGTATCTAGGAGTTCTGTTTTTTCTCTAGAATATTTTAAGTTTCAATTATCAGCGGACTTATATTTGATTTTTCTTCTAATGGCAATGTTTAGGGGTGTTGTAATTTTCGAAAAGTCCAATAAGTTTCTTTGTAACCGCAGCAAACCACGTTAATTTTGGTCTGCCTATATTGACACATCACTCTTGTGAGCAAGCATGACCTTAATTAGACATGCTTCAACCAGTCATGCCATCCTTCATTAATTTCATAGACTGTTCTTGTCTTGTAAAATATTGATTGAAATTACTGGTGTCATTTATTGGAAAGTGGAGTTTTTCTGTATCTGTTTCTATCCCCACGTTTTTTTGGGTTGTGGGTGGGTTTACTAATCAATTTTATTGGTTACAGCTGAATGTTCAATATTTAAATGAAACTATGTTTTGGGAGCCTATCCTTTTGAGGATTTCTTTCGAATCTATTTGCTTAAACAAATTGACTTACATTCACATCAATTTAATCTTCTCATCGCTCTCGATCTCTAGACATTGATGAAGGAGCTGGATGAAATGGAAAAGGTCAATGCAAAGCTCTCAACTGCAGTTGAGGACGTGACACTTGAGCATTGCAAGAAGAATGAGGTATATTCAGTTTCATTCCTCCGGTTGCTGTGTTATAGCTTTCATTATTTCTTCAGTCGAATCTTTAATTTCTTGCTAATCTTGAATTATACTTCTTCAATCATTTACAACCATGCAGATTAAGAATAATAATTCTCATATTAGAAAATTAAAAAATAAAATTTGTCAAGCTTCATTGACGGGATACTATCTTGTTAAGTTAAAAATGTTGAGAAGTGATATCTTGTGTAAATCTTTTTATCTTAAAATGTGTTTCATTGACCTGAAACTTGTGCCTGCCCTATATCTCTTACACGATGCTTACTCTCTTCCACATCCTTGCTAAATGCAGATTGTAAAACATCATTCACAAGAGATAACATTCCAAAGGAGGGTCTTTGTTGATTTTTTCTGCAATCCAGAACGTCTGAGGAACCAAGTCAAGGAACTGACTGCAAGAGTCACAGCTTTGCAGACATCATAACATGTGCAGTTGTGTGTACGATATGTCTTAGTTTTTAACTAACAGAATATGCTGTTTGTCAGTTCCCATGTTTGGTTGATTATGTTTTCCTTATAAATTGGAAGTTTTCTTCCTTGATCTGTTTGTGTATGGTTTGTCAATGATGATTTGCTATATGAAAACCTCTTTTTGTGCATCTTTCACGTTGTAAAAGTATGTTGGATCATAATATGTTTGGTTCTTGCAATATAAGAAACGACTGATCTACTGATTTCAGAATCTTAGATTGTATTGCAGGGTTGAACTCATGTTCACTAAACTTTATTTTATTTCAAGTAGGTTATTTATAAACTGTGTTACAATTTGGTCATTCTGTAAGCAAAAACACTCTCAAGGACAAACTGGGATCATTATATATTTGCTACATTTATAAATGGATGTTATATTCTCTTGGAATCTCTTATTTGAAAGTTCTTGGTATCTTGAATTTGTTGTAGTAGTTGGCTGAAGACTAGAGGCAGAAGGTGCTATGTCGAGTAAACATCCGGTCTGTTGGTGTTTTCATGGTTTAGTTTTCAGGTGTAGGTGACACTTGAATGATTTAGGATGTGTGGTTGGAGCATACATACAGAGTTTCTTTGTTTTATCAATTTGCTTGCTGTCCTCTGCTTTAACATCTTTGAGTTCCATCTCCTTGTTTTTCCTGTGAGTAAAAATAAAACCGTGGTTAGTTTTGAGTGGAACATGAAATTAATGTCAAACTCCACGAGGGATACTGCAACAGATTAATTAGAAGCAACATGAACCAAATTACACTGAGCGTTGGAAGGAAATATTTGTTTGGTAAGGTTGATTGGATGGTGGTAAGTATCCAGAAAAGTTGGTGTAACTTTTATCACATAAACATGGTCGTCCTCATTTCATAAATGAATTGTTATTTTTTCTACCTACTCTTTATTAGTTTTATCATCTTGTTTTTGTAACTTCGTGGGGCCTTTCATTGAAACAAAAGCTGTAAAAAAGATTTTTGAGAAAGAGAAATACACACAACTACGTGTATTTAGGCTGCTCTCTCTCTGTCTCTCTCTCTCTATATATATATTTAGATGTATGTAAGGGTGAGAGAGTCTTTATTGGAAATTATTATGGAAAGATTTAGCTTTTATGTTGTCATGCAACGAGTATATACTGTTTAATTCAATTTATTATAAAATTTAAAAAAAAAATTATTTAGAAATATTTAATTTTAGGGAAAATTGCAGCATCAGTCCCTAACCTTTTCAATTATTGCAGATTTTATCCTAACCTTCATTTTGTGCCAACGAAGGTCCCTAACCTTTCAAAATATGCAGTTGGAGTTCAAATGGATGGAAAACATCCATTTGATCATTAGTTGACAAAAAAAAGTCGAAATTTGATTAATTTTGATCGAATTGTAAAGGGTAAAATGATATTTGCATTTTCCTAATATTAAAATAAATTAGAATAAAAAAATAAAAAAACCTAGAAATTAAAATAAATTTATAAACCCACCCCACCCCACCCCACGCCACGCCACCCCACCCCACCCCACGCCACCCGGCAAATCAAAAGATATCTTCTTCTTTCTCACCTCAACCCCACCCATCCATCCATCCACCCACTCACCAAAAACCAAACCAAACCTAGCTGTAACCGCTCACCGGGTTCTTTTCAAAAGTTGGGAACCAATGAAAGAATTACTTGGCTCGTGGGTATATTAACAAGTCCATAACACCAACACAAGAGTACGAGATTTTAAGCAGTAAGGGGAAGGGTATCGGCAAATATATGGGGAATTCCCATTATTAACAGTTAAAATTGAACAATTCTTGGGTAATTTCTTAGCATGGTATTTAGCAACAGAGGCTCGGTGACCGAAGATGATGATTTGAGCAATCCCTAATATAACATCAGTTGCACACTAAGAATTGAACTCTCGAACAAGAATTTTCCGTATTGATGAACCTTGCAGCATCACTGGTTAAAAAAACTTGATTAGCCAATCTTAAATATAAATTTTTATCTTATTCTTGCAAGTTGATACAATAGAGATAAGAAAATCTGCAAAAGCAATAAATGGAATATAAATTCATATGGGCTTGACAACTTGAGAAATTAGATCCACCGACAAAGTTCAACTTTTTACTGATCAACTGTAACATTTTAAGAAAATTACAAGAATAACAAATGAAAGTTGACACAAAATACTGAAATTGTGAACGAAAAGTACATGCATAAACCTTCATAAACCGCAAGAATGGAGTCAAATGCTTTAACCAGAGAGAGCAAAGATGATTTACCATCATGATCCACAATTTCTGCACAGCCCAATTTCACCAAATCAATTAATTCATTAATTTTGATTGAAGCAGTTTCCAGTAGGGTCTCGCCGGAGAAGAAGACACTTTATCAAGTTTTGACTTAGAGGGGTTGGTGAGGTGAGGGGTGGGGTGGGGTGGGGTGGGTGAGTTTATAAATTTATTTTTATTTATGGACTTTTTTTTCTTAACTTATTTAATATTAGGAAAATGCAAAGTATCATTTTGCCCTTTATAATTTTTTCAAAATTAATCAAATTTTGACTTTTTTGTCAACTAACGATCAAATGGATGTAATTCATTTAGACTCCAACTGCATATCTACGAAATGTTAGAGACCTTCGATGGCACAAAAAGAAGGTTAGGGTAAAATTTGTAGAAAATTGAAAATGTTAGGTACTGCTGCTGCAATTTTCCCTTATTTTTACAATATTTTCTTAAACTTAGGAAAGGAGGTTGTACAATTGTGAATTGGCAATAGATTTCTTAGCTTGTAATGGATACTCACACCTGGTTCTAATTGCCAAAAATTGATTTAAGCTTCCATTTAGTTTGATCGAAGATGATGTAGGACAATCCTATTATAAATGTGATTATGATTAGATGTTTATAATAAGATGTCTAGTTGTAATATGTTTTATCTTTTTATTCTAATTTAATTAGAATAAGATTTCTAATTCCTTTAAGATTATGATTTTATTAGTTTATTTACATTAATAAGATTAGGAATAAATTTGCATATAAACATAGAGGCATTGTACATTTTTCAATAACAATAAATTATTATTCAATATATACTAGACATAATTATTTAAATATTGTTCTTATTTATTACATAAT
>CAIGRP010059588.1:0-26942 GCA_903798385.1 Fraxinus cuspidata | reverse complement strand
TCTACAGCATATTTGATGGTTGTAGAGGCACCTCTGACAAAATGATGCCCAGAATAATCCAATGGCAGTGCTGGAGCCTGGGCCTGGTGGTTCAGGCAACTTTCTTTCATACTTAATGGCATGTCAAATGATGATCATAGGGCTCGTCTCTCATGTAATGTTGCACAGAAAGATCCTCGTTTGACGGCTGTGCAGAAGCCTGTGCCGCATAAATAAGGTTACTTGCACCATCACTATGACCATTTTGGATAGTCGTGGTTCCAGGTACAACACCATTTTCTTTATTGGCGGAATTGTCAAAGCAAGGCCCCTATGACAGGTAAAAAGTCATAAAACTCGTCTCTAAAGAAGGACAGACCAAAAGTATCAATTAATTAAGGTTCCAGACACTTGTGTACAACATTATGTAGGATCTATTGGATTTCACCAGCTTACAAATATTAATGATAAGTATCATGCTGAGCTAAGGATTGACAGTAATACTAATATACATGCTAGTGAATTATGGAAATGGGTTATCATCTTTGAAGGTAGTATATAGCAAGACTACATGAAGATGTTTTATTAATCACTATTTACGGCAAATATGGATATATAACATCATCAGTTTATGCATGATACTTGCGATTTTCACAGCCCATGAGACATGTATTATATATAGTAAAAATCTTCCCAAAGACCTTGACGAAGAAGATAAATGTGAAGCAAATACAAAACTTCATCCTTCTATGAAGAAAGAAAAGTGATGGAGTTCATAAGCAGGCTATATCACAAGTGAATGTCCCAATATAATGGCAATGTGTTTTTACAACAATGTAGTGGGGACTAAACTATCAAATGTAGAATAACAAGTGCGGAATTAGTGCGAGATGGCAAGTTGATATACTAGCTTCGAACATAATGTCACAAGAAATTATCTACGCAAAAAAAAAAAAAAAATGGTTACTAGAAAATCTCACGCTGCAAAAACAAGAAGTTCAGATGAGGATGAGCTACCATAGATTGATGTATTCCCTGTAGTCCAAGTGACTGCTTTACTGTGTTCAGATGATGCCAATTTTCTCCTCTGTCGAGATATTTAACCTTATGATGCGTTCTTATATTTCTTATATGGATAACCATATGCTAGTATTAAATCATCAAAGCATTTGCATTTCTTTTTATCCCTTGACAGTGGTGTGGACAAAAATTTCCACCTAGGATTACTCCGTTCAAGTAACTTTATCCAGAACATGGAGTGCTTCATTGTCAACCACATTTTTTATTATGTCGAAACCCTCAATTGAGATGATTTCCCTTCACCAATCAAATAGATGTTTATGGGGTAACTCCCTCCAGTCTTTGGAACTTTCAAAATAAATGAACAGTTTGTAGAGTTATTGTTCTGCTCACTGCTGGGAATAAGGTTAACAGCTCATGAAATACATCTTTTACAAAAGTCTCCCCAAAAGATATACTTGAATGTGAAGCTCGGGTATCGAAGTCATGGAACCCATCAAGCTTATGGAATAGTTGGGAGGGACCTCAAGTTAATAACCCATGACATGGCAAGTATGTTGCTTTATATTGCTTACTAGTCTCTGGCACGTGCATTGCACGTGTTGGACCATGATTAAGTGAATAAAAGAGTCTGTTAATAATTTGATTACTATAAATCAGATTAAACTCTACTTAATGTGAACTTTATGATAAATGACATGCTATTTATAAAACTAAAGCAACATGATCACATGGAATTGATATATAAAAAATAAAACTACTTTTAGGGACCAACTACATTATGGCCTGATTTACATTTTGGATCCGATGCACATTCATAAATAATCCTCTGAAAAGATCCATCAAATTCATAGAAGCTGATATAAAAATACAGGTTTTGAATATTTTATTTTTATTTATTACTTTATTGTTGAATTTAAGTTAACAATTTTAGTTCCGTAAAACTCTTTTAAATAAAAAAATAGATTGTCTGCTATGACTTAGGGGCCTAAAATTTGAAGTTCGCCTCAGGCCCCGCGAAACTCAGGTCCGGCCCTGTATCGAAGTCATGGAACCCATCAAGCTTATGGAATAGTTGGGAGGGACATCAAGTTAATAACCCATGGCATGGCAAGTATGTTGCTTTATATTGCTTACTAGTCTCTGGCACGTGCATTGCACGTGTTGGACCATGATTAAGTGAATAAAAGAGTCTGTTAATAATTTGATTACTATAAATCAGATTTAACTCTACTTAATGTGAACTTTATGATAAATGACATGCTATTTATAAAACTAAAGCAACATGATCACATGGAATTGATATATAAAAAATAAAACTACTTTTAGGGACCAACTACATTATGGCCTAATTTACATTTTGGATCCGATGCACATTCATAAATAATCCTCTGAAAAGATCCATCAAATTTATAGAAGCTGATATAAAAATACAGGNGATCCGATGCACATTCATAAATAATCCTCTGAAAAGATCCATCAAATTTATAGAAGCTGATATAAAAATACAGGAATGTTGAACACTGAACAGTTATGCAAGGGCTTACAGCTTACCTAAGGTTGATTTAGCGAAACTTGGCCCATTGTTTTGGGAATTTGTTAGATGGCTGACGAATGGTTCACCACCTCTGCCGAAGTTACTGGTTGTAAAACAGTCGTGAAAAAGCTTACTGAAGGTTCATCTGGTCTTGCCTTAATTATTGCAGATTTTCCATATGCATTGTGGTCCCGTTGCAGTCTGTGGTCCAATCTGATGGAAAATATTTTAATACCTCTCATCCATCAAAGGGTTTGTAGTAACCGAAAAATAGAGGAATATGTCAATAGCTACCTTAGAAAAGAGGAAATGCGTTTTGTAAATTTATGTAACATATCCAGAAATAGTAATTTTTTTCGTTCATGAGATATTGAGTTGAATGTGCAGATTGCTATCTACTATGCCTACCGATGGCCATTTCTTGTGACAAATTTGCATTTGATGCAGTTACATCCTGTATATTGTCTCGGCTAATACTTTATTTCTTTGGACTTTGTTGTAGCTTGTCTCTATAGCTTTTTTCTTCTCCACAAATTGCACCTCCACACTCTGAAACAACAAATCATTCTTTTTAAGTAGCTGATCAATCTCTACTTTGAATGCTAATTTTAGCCGAAGTTTCTGTAAGTTGATCACATTATAGAAGACATCGATTTCCTCTTACATAACTTCAAAAAAATATACAAAAGTAGAACACAAAAAAATAAAGTTATATGGAACATATCTTCTTGCAGTTCTAAATTTTCATCATCTTTTTGCAGTTTTTCCAACTCCAGCTGGGGAGACAAGCAGACAGATTGATGTGCATATGAATCATCCTGTTGAGAAGCTTCTGGACTGTTCCCCAAAATTAGAGATGCATTTTCAGTTCCAGACTAGTAGCACCCAGTTCAGATCCATTTCCTGTCATAACTAATGGCATGTTTGATGGTTGTAGAGGCACATCTCTCGTAGAATGCTTCACAGAATAATCCCATGGCAGTGCTGGAGCCTGGACCCGGTGATTCAGTCCACTTCTTTCATACCTAACGGCTTGTCTCTTATGGAATGTTGCACAGAAGGATCCTTTTTTGATGGCTGTGTAAAAGCCTTTGTCGGATAATAAGGCTACTTGCACCATTACTGTGACCATTTTGGACAGTCGTGGTTCCAGGTACAACACCAGTATATGCATGATAATTGCGATTTTTGCAGCCAATGGGACATGTATTGTATAAAGTAAAATTCTTGCAAAAGACCATCACGAAGAAGAGAAATGCGAAGCAATGACAAAACTCCATCCTTCTATGAACGAAAGAAAAGTGATGAAGTCAATAAGCAGGCTATATCACAAAAGAATTTCCCAATCTATTAGCCATGTATTTTTACAATAGTGTAGTGTGGACTAAACTATCAAATATAGAATACCATTTGCAGAATTAGTGCAAAATGGCAAGTTGATATAATAGCATTAAACATAATGGTAACGGTAAATTACCAACACACAAAAAAATTACTAGAAAACTTCACGTGTCTGATTTGAAGCTGCAAAAACAAGAGGTTTAGATGAGTATGAGCTACCATAGATTGGCTTACTCCTATAGTCAGAGTGATTGCTTTACTGTGCTCGGATGAGATCTGTTTTCTCCTTTGTCGAGATATTTAACCTTATGATGCTTGCTCTTATATTTCTTATATTGATAACCATGTGCCAGTATTAAATCATCAAGGTATTTTCTTTTCTTTTTATGACTCCCTCCAGTCTTTTGAACTTGACAACTCAGGATATACATCTTCTACAAAAGTCTCCCCAGAAGATATACTTGAATGCAAAGCTCAGGTATCATGGAACTCATCAAGCTTATGGAACAGATAGGAGGCACCCCAAGTTAATGACCCACGGCAAGTACTCCACGTTATATTGCTTACTAGTCTATGGCACGTGAATTGCACGTGTTGCACTATGATTAAGTGAATAAAAGAAACTGTCAATAATTTGATTACAATAAATCAAGTTAAATTCTACTGTGAATTTTATGATAAATGACAAGCTATTTATAAAACTAAAGCAACATGATCACATGAAATTAAGATACAAAAAGTAAAACTACTTTTAGAATGAAAGGACCAACTACATTATGCCCAAAGTTACATTTGGGATCCGGTGCACATTCCTAAAAACTCCTCATAGAGGATACAACAAATTCATAGAAGTTAAATAAATACACAAGTATCATCCATCACACTTGATGTGTGATAAAGGTCCACATTTTTTAGTTTATAAAGTCTATAAAAATAAACCCATAATTCAGCAAGAATGTTGTTGTGTTCAAAATAAGGGTGTGTAGCACTAGTGATCCACGCAACTACTTCAATTGCTATCTCTTTCGCTTTTCTTGTTGCTCTTCTTGAGTGTTGAAGAGTGATCTCTTTATTTTAGTTGTCGGTGGAAGTTTATAGCTCGGAAGGTGAGAGGAAACGCCGGGCTGACTGAAGATTTTTCTTCTTTACTTTCCTAATCACCATTACCAACAAATGATTTCTAGTCAAGGAGGAACATAACTTCATACTTAAAGTCACGAGATTAGGGTTCTTTTTGTATGGCCTTCACACAGAAAATTTGGGTTTCATTTTATGTTGTACATACTGTGACAATGCTCTGCCAAGGAATAAGAGTAGTAGCTAAAGATATTAGTGGTTCATGTAAAAACACTAAAGAACATCGTCGAGTCATTTATACCTTATTCGTTTGCTCCATTAAAGAACGAGCGTCGCACAACAAAAACTTCTCAGTTGGTCCCCAAATAACATTTGCATTGATAATTTGAGTTGAATCTTGCAGTTCAAGATACACCTTTGTACAATAAAAAATAAACTATATTTAGTGATTAAAAAAAACTATTGGTTTAGTTCATCTGTTCAATTTAACATAAAATATAATACTTCACGGTCATCTGTTCAATTTACAAACACTTAAAAACAGATTTTACTGTGGTGGCTGGAGTTGAACGACCAAGAGATGCCCTAAGAAGCTTCCCATTTAAGGTTCAGAGCCAGGGCATTCCATTCGTTGTTTGAAATCCTTTAGTTTGTCTGGGCCGCGAGATAGTATTTGTATCAGTGGACTAACTTGCCAATGATTGAGTAGAACCCAGCAGTGTTGAAGTCACGGGTGCCAAATCAGTCATCAACCAGCTCGCTGAAGGGTAGTTCCCGAAAACTTGCTGGAATGGTGACGAATAGGTCGCCTCTACTGAAGGAACAATTATGCAAGGGCTTACCTTAGGTTGATTGGGTTACACTTAGCCCATTGTTCTCGAATTTTGCTGGATGGCTGATGTATAGTTCACCACCTCTGCCGATGTACTGGTTGTAAAATAGTCATGAAAATGCTTACTGAAGGTTCATCTGGTCTTGCCTTTATTGCAGAGGCGACGCTTCGTTTGACACCTGAACCATTGAGCAGCTGCATGAGACTATTATTGGCAGATTTTCTGCATGCCTTTTGGTGCAGAATGGAGTCCACGGTCCAATCTGTTGTACAATATGTTGATACTATTCATCCATCAAAGGATTTAAGTAACTGAAATAGAGTATTATGTCAATAGCTACCTTAGAAAAGAGGAAAGTGTCTTGTAAATTTACGTAACATATCAGGAAATAGTAATGTTTTTCATTCATGAGATGTTGAGTTGAATGTGCAGATATGCCTATTTGTTTCTCTTCACAGGCTTTTAAACACACATTACAGCAAGTCGCAGAGCATTCCTCACAAGAACTACTATGTTAACTAAATTTGAATTTAGCCCGTTTCACAGCTTAATCTACGGGCTTAAGATGGATATCAAAACCAACTATTGCAATCCATCATGCATGGCGATGCCCATTTCTTGTGACAAAGTTGCACTTGCTGCATTTACATCATGTGTCACTCTCTTGGCTAATACTTTATTTCTTTGGACTTTGTTGTAGCTTGTCTCTATAACTTCTTTCTTCTCCACAAATTCCATCTCCTCGCTCAGAAACAACAAATTATACTCTTTATGTAGCGGATCAATCTCCTCTTTGAATGCTAATTTTCGCTGCAGTTTCTATAAGTTGATCACATCATGGAAGACATTGGCTTCTGCTTAAATAACTAACAAAAAGTAGTACAGAAATGGAACAAAAAAAGAAGCTATACGTACCATATCTTCATGCAGTTTTTCCAACTTCAGCTGGTGAGACTAGCAGACAGATTGATGCGCCAATAAATCATCCGGTTGAGAAGCATCGGGACCGTACCCCAAATTTATAGAAGCATTTTCAGTTCCAAACAAATAGCACCCAGTTCAGATCCATTTCCTGTCATAATGGCATGTTTGACGATCGAAGAGGCAGATCTCACAAAATGCAGCACAGAATAATCCAATGGCAGTGCTGGAGCCTGGGCCTGGTGATTCAGGCCACTTTCTTTCACACCTAATGGCATGTTTAATGATGATTGTAGTGCTCGTCTCTCATGGAATGCTGCACAGAAGGATCCTCGTTTGATGGCTGTACAGAAGCCTGTGCAAAGACTACATGCACCTATGACGCACCAAAATGGACATGTTCGTGCCGGACACGTCGATGCGCAATTTTTCAAAAAAGTACCGACCTCATACATCGACACGTTTATTAAATTCTTTAAACCCCTATTTGACAATCATTCTTTCAAAACTCTTTCTCATACTCATTTTCAACCACAAATTCTCTCAATAAAACTTTTTCACGTAAACCCAAATTTTTTTCCTACTTTTAACTACACATTCTCCAAAAATTTACTATTCAAAATTTCATACTTTTATCTACACATTCTCCAAGGGTTAAAATTCTTTTTTTTTTTATATATAATATAAATTTAGTTTTACACTTTTGTTTTTAATTTTGAATCTTTGATGATGAAATTTTTAAATATGATTACCCATTTGGTATTTAATAATAACTTTAAGTTAAAAATATATAACATTTTGATAAAGAAAGAAAAATGACCACGGTAGAATGCCAAGAGTGTCAGCACTCGATATGCATCCGATACGTGTCGAACATGGACACGTCATCCTAATTGAAATATCTGTGAAACAAAGTTCGCCATTACTATGAACATTTTGAAAAGTCGTGGCTCCAGGTACAACACCATTTTCTTTAGAAGAAAGAATTGTCAAAGCAAGACCCCTGTGACAAGTCAAAAATCATAAAACTCGCCTCTAAGGAAGGACAGGCCAAAAATATTAATTAATTCAGGTTCAAGAAACTCGTGGACAACAATATGTACGATTTACTGGATTTCGCCCGCTTGCAAATATTAAAGATAAGTATCATGTTGAGCTAAAGATTTACAGTAATACTAATATACATGCTAGTGAATTATGGAAACATGTTACCATATTCAACGGTAGTATATAGCAGACAACAGGAAAATGTTTTATTAGTCACTATTTACGACAAATATGGATACATAACATCACCAATATATGCATGATAGTTGCAATTTTCACAGCCCATGAGACGCATCACGAAGAAGATAAATGTGAAGCAATCACGAAACTTCATCCTTCAATGAATCAAAGAAAAGCGATGAAGTCAAAAAGCAAGCTATATCACAAGGGATTGTCACAATCTAATGGCAATTTATTTTTACAACATAAAATTGTGGACTAGACTATCAAATTTAGCATACCAAGTGCAGAATTAGTGCAAGATGGAAGGTTGATATACTAACGTCTAACATAACATTCATAGGAAATTATCAACACAGAAAAAAGATAATAAGAAACTTCACATGCCTGATCTGGTGCCGCAAAAAGCAAAGGCTCAAATGAGGATGAGCTACCATAGATCAGCGTATTCCCTGTAGTCAAAGTGACTGCTTTACTGTGCCCAGATGAGGTCAGTTTTCTCCTCTGTCGAGATATTTAACCTTAAGATACACACTCTTATATTTCTCATATGGATAACCATATGCCGCTACTAACTCATCAAGGCATTTGCTTTTCTTTCTATCCCTTGACAGTGGAGTGGACAAAAATGTCCACCTAGGATTCCTACCTTCAAGTAAATTTATCCAGAAAACATGGGGTGGTTCATTGTCAACCACATTTTTTTATTATGGCAAAACCATCAGTTGAGATTATTCCCCTTCACAAGTCAAATAGATGTTTCTGGAGTCAGCTTGTAGTGTTATTATTCTGCCCACTGCTGGAAATAAGGTTAACAGCTCATGAAACGCATCTTCTACAAAAGTCTCCACAGAAGATATACTTGAATGTGAAGCTCGAGTACTTAATTCATGGAACCCATCAAGCTTGTGGAACAGATAGGAGGCACCCAAAGTTAATAACCCATGACAAGTAATTTGCTTTACATTGCTTTCTAGTCTATGCCACGTGCATTGCAAGTGTTGCACCATGATTATGTGTATAAAAGAAATTGTTAATAATTTGATTACATTTGTGATCCGGTGCATGTTCATAAATAATCCTCATAGAGGATATATCAAATTCATAGAAGTTTAAATAAAAACACAAGAACCATCCATCAAACTTTCTGAGGCCAGGTATCCAAAATCCAGAGATTTGATAAAATTATACATTCGGACACAAGCCGGGCACCTAACGCCTGTACCAAGCTCCAAGTAACAGAGAAAAAAAAATGAAACTACTATCGAATAACTTTTTGTGCTGGCTGCGTGTATTTATGACCAATGCAAAATCAATTGTCACTATAGAATATTTCTCTACCAAAATCAGGTCAAGGGAAGAGTTATGAAGCATATATTTTCAAATGCAAAAGAGTTAACAAAGGAGATAACGTGTAGCATAAAGTTAATGATATTTGATGGATAAGGCATTGGACACTTGCCAAAAATTCACACTTCTGACATCCTACAGTTGCCAAAAATTCACAGTTGCCATTTTGGAAATTTTCTAGTTTTATGGGAAGAATGGCCTTGAGTAGAAATGCTGACATCGTAAAAGCGCACAAAACATACTGAATTCATGGGGCAAGGGATTCAAATGAGTTTTTGTATCAAGCAATTGAGGGTAATTTGATCAACTGTTGTGCATTTCAAACAGCAATTAATGTTACTTGACTAAAATCTGAACATGCTGATGCATTGAAGTAATAAAACAAATAATTCAAATTACTATTACCAAACTGATAAAACTTATGCAAACTTACAGTGGTCTGAGTGCCATAAAAAGAACTGTGATCTGTTTCTCCATGACCACTGTGACTTAGCATCCTCAGGTGAAAATTGGAACTGCAAAAGAGTGCTATATGTTTAAAATCTTGATAAACAAAAGGAATGGTGCATCAAAAAAGTAGTAAAGCCCTTGTCTGTTTCCATCTCTTAAAAAAATCAGCTAGGCTTCACTATCATCTAATAAAATATGACGCTCTACTTCACATTAGATGAAAAAAAAAAATCCACCAAGTTATCCTTCAATAGATCGCGACATAATTAAATATCGCGACATTAGTATCCAACCACCTTGTCAGTTTAAGCTGTTAAAAAAAGTGAATTTTTTTTCATTCATATTTTTATCTTCAATATTCCACTCAGGTGAATGCCAGATTTCGCTTTATCTTCAAATGTCTAATCCTTGGAACTTAATCCAATACCTTTGACAGTTTTAATACATATTGATTGACCAACTTGTTAAAAGCAAGGCTTAAGGTTTTTTTAGAGGGCAGATAATTTCCCTTTACATGTATATCTTCACTAGCCAAGACTGCGAGTGTTAACACAGTACTAAATAACTACCCATGTTATTAAACAAAATCCAGACACTTAGAATAGGGAAAGGGTCAAAAGGTTGACTCCCGGTCACACCGGAGGTCATAAATAATTGATTATACACACACATACCGTGAAAAATTATAATTATTAGTTAATTCTACATCAATATAAAAACAAAAATTGTATCAATAAACCAAAGATTACAGTTAATGAAACTAAAGTTGAAACCCACCTTTATATATTTGTTTCTTTTCATGGTAAGAGTAAATGGAAAAAGTCAACCATTTCACCGGATTTACCCAATTTTTAAGTATCTGATTAGTCGGCCATAACCAAAAAAGTTCTCGGGCTGGTTCCGATTATTTTGGTTGGACCAGCCAATGGGTTTAGCAATTTTCAAAACATCGTAAATACACTTGTTGCATCTTCTACCAAATAGTCAAGACTAGCACATTCAGAAAACAGATATTAAGCAAGGAAAGCAAGAAACCATTTTTAATTGTTTTCTTAACATAAAGTACATGCGAGAATTTAGTGGTAAACAAAATCAGGACTCTCCAGAGTCCTTGATTCTCCTTTACCTAGAGAATTAAATACCTTGGTTTGCCTATCCGTCGAGAAAACAAACATCAAATATATCAATAAATGATTTCATGATAGAGAAAGTAAACTAGAATCTATATAAATTTTGCATCCCAAACAATGAACAGGATCATAAAGACATCAAATAATCATATTTTAGCTTATTAACAAACTTCAAAGAATAATTCAATTCGGATAAACTGAAAACCATAATTCCATTAAACAAAAGTCAACGAGCAGTTCTACTTAAAAAATGCATGATGCAGAACATGCATTTTTCTGTCAAAACTAAGATAAAATTACGAAAGCCCATATTAGAAAATCAAATAAAGAGACCAAAAAGAGCTCACCTTTGCAAGTCCTAGAGTAGAACAAAAGGCTAAGTTCTATCAGAAATCATAGAAATAACTACCAAACCAACCAAAATGCTTTTGTTAAAACACAATATAGCTAAACCTAAACCAATACATGCAGAAATTCACATTTCAAAAGAGGGGGAAAAAAGGAGAAAGATAATCTTGTTTCGAATTATCAATCGATACAGTGACAAGATTAATGAACATACCCGCTGGTGGAGTGGATGGCTGTTGAAGAAGCCGGTTTTTTTCCGCAACCAAGTGACATAACATACTAAAATAAAGAGAGAGCAATAAAATATGTCATAATCCTATGATACTTGTGAATGAATTGGAACATTCAAGTAAGTATGTGACGTATTAACAGTAAATTTCAAATACTATTTAGATCAAAGTTATTGAAACAGACATTCAACATTCACTCGGAGAACACAAATTTCATAATGCTGCACTATCTTAAAGTTAGTTCATTTCTAGCAGAAACGAGAATTTCAGCAAGAAGAAAAACCAGAGCGTAGATTCTTCACTTGGCAAGAATTTAAAGAGCTCGATTCTGCTGCTGCTGCTGCTGCTGCTAATAGTTCAGTGGCCTCCTGAAGAGCGTGAAGTATTGCTCCGGACAGTGAACTGCACAATGGAGCCACCCACGACGCGGCTGAACCCCAATCACACTCCATTCATGTTTAGAGAGAAGACGATTCTTGGAAAGCAGTTTAGCCACTTCTAGTGGAAGAACAACGTGCCTGTAGTACTCGAAGATGTCGTCGAAGTATTATTACCCGGAATACTGGATCTGACCCATTTCATATTCGCATCCAAATTTCACGAATTCTTGATTGTCGAATAATCGCTCTTAAAAATTTTAAGATAAAAAAGAAGTCAAATAAAAGCCCAAATTTGTACTTATATATTTTGAAGATTCTTAAGATTTACGTACATGTGGAACTTTCGTTGAAGAAGACGTTGATTTTCAAAGTTAAAAACTATAGGATTTTTCCAGTTCGATTTTGGGGTTGAAGATGAATAGGGGAAAATGGAAGATTATGGCGTGAGAGGAGGGATTTGAAGCTCCGGAAGATTTTCAATGATTAATTCTCCAACTATTCAGACATGTCAATTTTGTTCAACACTTTATTAGAACTTCAAACCAGTCCTGAATCTATACTAAACGTTAAATCGGCCCTCCAACTATTCTGAAACGTTCATTTAGTCCATAATATTACTGAATCTTCAAAACATTCCTCAAACTATCCGAAAATTTAAGTTGGTCCCCCATCTTTCATTAAACTTCAATTTAGTCAATAACTATACTAAACTTCAAAACGCTCCTCCCACTATCCGAAACATTTAGTTGGCCTCCATCTATTCTAGAACGTCAATAAAGTCCAAAACTTTGTTGAAACTTCAAAACTAGCCTCCAACTATTCTAAATACTAAATTAGCCCTCCATCTATTCTAAAATGACTATCTGAATTATTAAGTTAGTACCCTACCTTTCTTGAAACTTCAATTTAATTCATACTTTGAGTGAAAATTCAAAATGGTTCTGCAACTATCTGAAACATTGAGTTGGTCCTCAAACTTTCTTGAAACATCAACTTGTCCAATGCTTTATGAAAAAATACAAATCTGTCCTCAAACTACCCAAAACATTAAGTTACTCCTCTAACTTTCTAGAAAAATCAATTTCAATCATAACTTTGTTGAATCTATGGAATGGTCCTCGAACTATCTAAAACATTGTTGATCCTCCACCTTTACTGAAATTTCAATTTAGTCCAAGTTTTGTTGGAACGTTGAAACATAACTAATGGAAGGCTTATTTGTCTAAACATCATAATGGTCCTCCACCTTTCCTTTAACTTCAATTTAGTCCAAACCTTTGTTAAAATTTCAAAACGCTCCCAGAGCCATCAGAAATGTCATGTTGGTTCTCTATCTATCCTGAAACTTCAATTTAGTTCATAACTTTACTGTATTTTATAAAAGCTCCTCCAACTATATGTGACGTTAAGTTGGTCCTCCATCTTTCCTAAAACATCGAATTAGTCCATAACTTTATGGAAACATCAAAATGATCCTCCAGCTACCCAAAATGTTAAGTTGGTCCTCCAACTATCTAGACTTCAATTTAGTCATAACTTTGTCAAAACTTCAAAACGGTCATCGAACTATCCGAAAAGTTATGTTGATCATCATCTTTTCTGGAACTTAAATTTAGTCCAAAACTTTGTCAAGACTTTAAAACGGTCCTCGCTATGGAAAGTTTATGTTGGTTTTCCATCTTTCCCGAAACTTCAATTTAGTTCATAACTTTATTGAATCTTCAAAATGGTCGTCCAACTATCCGTAACATTAAGTGGGTCTCCAATTTTTCTCAAATGTCAATTTTGTCCAGAACTTTATGGATACTTCAAAGTATCCTCCAACTACCCGAAAAGTTAAGTTGGTCCTCCAACTTTCCAGAAACTTCAATTTAGTTCATAACTTTATCAAAACTTCAAAACGGTCCTCGAATTATCTAATATATTAAGTTATCCCTCCATCTTTCCTAGAACTTCAATTTAGTCCAAAACTTTACCAAAACTTCAAAACGATTCTCAAACTATCAAAAAGTTATGTTGTCCTCAACTTTCCTGAAACTTCAATTTAGTTCATGAATTTACGGAATCTTCATAAAGTTCCTCCATCTATTTAGAACATTGACATTGCTCCTTAAAATACTCAGAACATCGACATTGGTCTTCCAAGTTCCAACTATTATTAACATCAAGGTTGTTCCTTCAACCATTCAAAACTTCAAGATCGTTCATTCAATTATTCACATGTTTGACGCACAAAGGTGTTCGAAACCACTCAAATCCACATTTGATGGTAAAAAAAATGGGCTTGAAAACATACGATTCCACTGAGAGGCTATTCAATCAGTAATGGAACCCAAAAAGAGCTCTTGTATGTTTTAAGTGCATAAGGGCTAAACTTGAAGTAAGGCCTTGTTTGATCTATATTCTTAAAAAAAATGTATTATTTCAATATTCATTTTCAACCACACAATTTTCAATAAAATAATATTACATGCAAAATTCAAAATTTTTCCTTCCTTTTTAACCACATATGTTCCATCACATCACTATTTAAAATACATTATTTCCTTAAAAATGTGCATTAAACATGGGCTAAGTATCTAATTAGTCGGCCATAACCAAAAAGAGCTCTTTGCGAATTATTTTAGTTAATTTATATTTTTAATGTAGTAAATTACTCTCAACCCTTTAACTTTTTCGTGTCGATGACAGGCCGATTTTAGGAACATTGTGGTACCACAGTGTTGGCATATCTATGAATGTAAAATGCTTTTATATTTCAATGGTTCCCTTTTCATTGTGACGTGTGAATTAATGAACCACTATTTTTTTATTTATTTTGAATTTCTAAATATTTTACTTTATTATATTAAAATTGTAGTGTCATTGCATCTCTCTCAATGTACATTCTGTAAAGCTCCAAAAATTTCATAGAAAAATGAGTGATATATAAGTGAATAGTATTTGTAAATCTACGTGAATGCGCGGTTGAAAATGAAGTTTAACTATTTATAAATTAGTTAAACGGATGCATTTTTCTTATTTTTTTTATTTTTTTTAAAATTAGTTAAAGGCCCCAGGTTAAATCGGCTCTATTTTTTAATCTTTTAATTTGACTATTTTTTTTTATTATTATTATCTTTTTCTATTCTAAATATTGTGTCTCACACACACACACACATGTATGTATATATATAATAATGTTACGAAACAAACAAGCTATCAGAATTGATCTGATACCACTTGTTATAAATTTGGATTGTAAGATAATTATGATAATGAAATAAACAAAAAGATAATAAACACCAAGATTTACGTAGAAATCCAATACGGGAAAAAAAATCACGGGTTGATGAGAATAAATCCATTATAATCAATAGTAATTTTGTTTACAATATCTCGATACATTCAATTGAAATCTAAAGTTCTCAATATATTGTAAGAATCGCTTGTTTAAAATTGCATCTAAAATGAAAATGGCCCTAGGCCGGATAAGCCTGTCGCTTGAGCGACAAGGCAACGCCAGGCGAGGGACTAGGTTTCGAGTTGTTTTCTATCGAGCTCACTCGAGTGTTCGAAATTGTGATGATTTTTTCATTCGATTCATAATTTTGATCATTTCAAGATCATTCCAATTGAGAGTCCAATACCTACTAGAATTTAGATTAAACTGCAACAAATCTTCACCTTGAATCAAATTTCAATACAATGAATTTCAATTCACAACTCCATCAATAAATAAATTACGCAAGAATAAACAATCAAGTAGAAGAGAAAAAATTGGTGACTCTCAACACGAAGAGAATAACAGCTTGGGGCGTGAAATTTTCTTACCAAAATCGTGAAAGAAAAAGTTCGTCAAAAATCATTTTTTATGAGATCAGTGCTATTTCTGTAAATTTTCTGATTAATCCCGTCTACTCGATTAAAGGACTTCTTCAGACTGGCCCATTATAAAAAAATCCCAAAAGTTCAACCCACATAAACAAACACGCACCGTCTACTGAACTGCATCGAAATTGAGAAATGAGAGCTTGCGCCAATCTTTGCTGGAGAAACCTGTGCCGTCTATGGCTGAGCAGTAGACAGCACTGTACGGAAAATAGCTCCAAATTCAAAATCTTTGACCGGAATCTCAAACGGAAACAAGTATGGCTTCTTTACATCACACACGTGCATTTTCCTTTTTGCTCAAGGTTAAATTTGATCTTTTTTTTTTTAATAATCATTTCTTACAGCGTGATAGAGCTGCGTGGTTGATGCGTCCAAATGATTCTTTGCTGGATACCGTAGCAGAAAATCTACTAGATCGCTTGGAGGTACTTGTTTACCGCTAGAATTGTGTATAGTCTAGTTGGATTTTTATCTTATATTCCAATATAAGTGAACTGAAGTTGTACAGAAGTGTAATTCATCAAGATTTATTGGATTAGTATGCTGTGATAGAGTGATTTGGGAATTGCATGCTGTAATAGATATTTGTATTAGGTTGATCTAGGAGTTTCTGCATTAGAGTTGGTACGGTGAGTTCATCTCTTCATAGCACATGCATCTACCTGCACACGCATTTCCTCTGTCTAATTCAAGTGGAACTGTTGATTGTTGCCTTTTTCTACATGAAATTATTCATATCTCTTATTTGGTCTAATAATCTTTGAAAGATTGTGATTTCTTCATTGGGGATTTGATTCCCAGACAGGCACACTTTGCACCATTAATGATTAGCATTTACAAATTTTCTCCATGGCCTGCATTGATGTTGTCAATTATCATGGTTCCTTTGGTAACTGGTGCTGCATTTTCTTTCTACTAAAACTTTCATCAATGTAGACCTTGGTTGTCCTTTAAGAAAAAGAATGACAAGATTTAAGTGTTAAGAACTTCATAGACATAGATATAACTATATGCATATGGGTCCATATATGTATTTCAAGTTTTGTGGAAACATGTATATGTAGGGTTTTCAAGTGAAGTAATGTGTAAATGAATAGGAGATACAACAATGAGTCGAAGACTTCTAGTGGCAAATATCTAGCTTAAACAGATAATGGGTGTTAAAACTAATGTTAAAGTGCTTCACTCCATATCACTTGGCAGGTTAGAGAAAATAATGAAAATGAAAATCTAAATTTATCTACTTGACCTATAAGTAATTAGAAATAACAAAATACAAAAGGTAAGTGATATTGCCCACATATAATAGGAATTACTTTGTAAGAAATTTTTCTCCTTCCATTGCATTGGCTTACTCAGTTATATTGAAGTTCATGGCACCTAAAAAATATAGATGAACAGATTCGAAGTTAGCTTGCTGCAGTTTATATTTCTTGTGAAGGATAATGCTTCTTGAATCTTATTTTCTACTTGCCATAAGAAGTTCTTCCAGGAGAGTTCTAATGAACTTCATCTTCTCGAAGTTGAACATTCCGTCCTTTCGTGTTTGTAGGATTGTAAAAGGACATTTCCTACAGCATTATGCATGGGAGGTTCATTGGAAGCAATTATGCGTTCAATACGTGGGCGTGGTGAGAATTCAAGTTTGTGTCATCAGTTTACCTGCAACTGTGTATATGATTTTGCATATAAAATGTAAAAATAATCATGAAGCTGAACAGTAGGAAAACTAGGTTTTATATATGCAGAATGGAGCTTTATACGATGACTAAATTGTTTCCTTTTTATTCATCAGAAGCTTTAGCATTTAGCTTTATATATTCCCTTAAGGTGGATTCAGTTAAGCATTCATTCACTTTCGTGGTTTAAAGTAAATGGAACTTGTAGTCCACGGCATAAGATTCTCTTAAGAGTAAATAATTTTTGATAGTTTGAAGTAAAAGTTGGGATTGGATAGATAGGTTCACCTTATTTCCTATGGATCCTATTCCCTGGAGACTCTAAACTTGTTATGTAATTAGAAAAAGCTCCATATATTAACGTTGTCGTGTCTTCTTCCTTGTCAGGTGGCATTGAAAAGCTAATAATGATGGATGCTTCATATGACATGGTGAAATTATGTAAAGAAGCTGAACAAGATTTGCCAAACAAAAATGTCGAAACATCATTCATTGTTGCTGATGAAGAGTTTTTACCCGTAAAAGAAAGGTAATTTGCTGTCCTTATTGATGCATGTACCGGTGAAGTGGGACCCTTTATGTAGTAGATTCATAAGATGTATTTTATGATAAAAAATTTCTCATTTAAAATATGTGCTGTGGATGTCTAGTTCTTTGGATCTGATTATTAGTAGCTTGGGACTTCATTGGACAAATGATCTTCCTGGAGCCATGATACAGGTTTTTTGCTTCTCCATCTGGTGTTATTAACTTTATATATCATTTCTACCTTGCAACGCCTTACTACTTTCTTGTTGTATCCCTTTCTGGATTTAGTTATGTCATCAATTTTGCAAATTGAAATGTCTACTCATTAATAGTCATCAATGATTCTTACTTCAGTTTTTTCAATGGCAGAGTATATTGGCTTTAAAGCCTGATGGCCTATTTTTGGCAGCTATTCTCGGTGGAGAAACGTTGAAGTTGTATCTTCATATTTTTGTAAAGCTTTTCTGTTCTTATAACTGAATGAAATGTCTAATTGTTTCAAAATATCCTTCTGTTATCCAGGGAGCTGAGAATAGCATGCACTATAGCACAAATGGAGCGTGAAGGAGGCATCAGTCCACGGTTATCACCCCTGGCACAAGTATCTTCTTAAACTGTGTTGTGTGCCATGAACCTCAATTTCCTGAAAGTTTAAATATTATTTGGTCTTTGTCAATCTTTTACAAGCGGTTGAATACATATTTGAGAAGCAACAGCATGAGAAAGGTACCCTGGTTGTTACATTGGCATGATATGATCTTGATCAAATTATACGATGTCCTCTATTTCCAATAACAGCCATCTTCAAATTTAAATGACCTCTCTGATAATCTTCAAAGTTTAAAAGGGAACATCCTCCATTGTCTGTACCATTTCAAGGCACTATCTATTTGGAGGGTTGTTTTTTGGTGTGTTCTTGATTTTCAATATTGTTATCATAGCCAAGTTCTTTTGATTTAAACAACTAATCCTTTGTATACTATCTCAAGATGCTAGTGCAGTAGTTACTAATGTACGAGATGTTTATACATGGATAAATAATCTCTGCAGTATGGTATACTGGGCAGCTGAATATATGGTTAACATAATATGTCTCTCTTGTTTCTTTTATTTACAACATGTTTGAGCCCCATTTTTTTGCCCAAATGTATTTTGAAATAGTATTTTGATGGAGAATGTGTGGCTAAAAAATAAGAAAATGTTTTGGGTTTACGTGTAATATTATTTTATTGAAGAATGTGTGGTTGAAAATAAGAGAAAGAAAAATGTATTTTGGAAAAAATGGGGACCAAACAGGGGCTTAGTAATAATAATATAGTTGATATACATTGATAATAATCACTGCAATATGGTTATTCTGTGCTGCTGAATATCTGGTTAGGATAGTATGACTCTTTTGGTGTCTTCTAATTAGTAATACAGTTGACGTATCATACTCTTGTTCACGTCTAGTCTAATGACATGAATCATAATAAATAGGTATATTGATAGATACGATTGATCTGGAACAATCTTAAATTATTTTTGTATTTGATCCTGGAATTTCCACAAGAAAAATCTTGAACATGCTTATGGGGGTTTTTAGGAGACACTTTGATTGGCCTTATAGGTGCGTGATGCAGGCAATTTATTGACTAGGGCAGGCTTCACTCTTCCTGGAGTTGACATCGATGAATACACTGTGAGATATGATAGTGGTATGCCTTAATGCTTACAGTTGACGTGCTCAAATCATCACATTGTCATACCTATTTGCTTTTGTAGCTTAATCCATATATCCTCCCAACCTTGTTTGAATAAGAGGTTTAGTAGAATGGTTGATTAGAAGACTAAAAAGGAAGCCAAGCAGACCAGAATTGAATTTCTTAATACGTTGAAATGCCTTCATTTTTGTTACATGTAATGCTCTTTTTTTCTCTTTCGGTCAAGTTAGCTCTGGAGCTGATAGAGCATCTTCGTGCTATGGGTGAAACTAATGCTCTATTACAAAGCAGCAAAGTAAGATGCCTTTCAACCTTGTTCATAGTTAAAGTCAAAATTTTTATTGCTGTTTTCAAGTTCTAAAAGCATCCAGTTTTTTGTTTTTCAACTGAATTCTGGTATTTCTGATCCCCACTCACTCAAATACTTGATCTCAAATGGGTCAGATTTTGAAGAGAGAAACGGCCCTGGCAACTGCTGCTGTTTATGAGTCCATGTTTGCAGCAGAAGATGGCACCATCCCAGCAACATTTCAGGTCACTCTACAGTCTATTACGCTAAATTTTGCCTTGTGGTTGACAGAGAAGTTACGGAAAATGCTTTCTTGCATAGCATGCACCAACTTGTTGCTACCCACTTCCAAATTGTGGCATTTGGTGTCAAATTTAATTTTCTTTCTCTAGTGTAATATGTTTGTCTATGCTTATTAAGGTTATATACATGACTGGATGGAGGGAACATCCTTCTCAACAGAAAGCTAAAACAAGAGGATCTGCCACAATATCGTTCAAGGACGTCCAAAAGCAATTTGGTGAAGGAAGTTAGCACCAGCCAACTAGAGTAAGGTGGAGTTCATTTTTCTGTTCTGCTTTTTTTTTTTCTTTTTTCAGCGGTTGGGGGGCTCGAAGTTTTGTGGTTTTTCCCAAATAAGTTGTTTATGTTCACGAATTGATTGTAAGCTCTTAATATGTTGTTTAGGTGATCCCGAATTTGTTAATGTGTTTCCATGAAACAGAAATGATGCATTTGAAGTCTGCATGCTAGAATCATAATTTTTTCTTGTGGATTAATAAGATATTCCTTGTAAATAGGTCGCATGCGTCACCAAATTTATGCACTTGTTCTCAATTTGATCAACCATCTTCAGAAGTTTCAATTTAGTTGAATCATGCTCTACATATACAGCATTGATTGACAACATCATATTTGGTATCATTATATTCATCCATTTTAAAAAAACTGTTTTCTGCATCATATGCTAGGATTTTGACAACACATGGTTGTTAACCATTGTTGTCAACAAATGTTGTACACTTAGCTTTATTCCAATTTAGTTACTCATTTTCATTTTATGTAACTGGTGAGTCGCTTTGTCCATGTCCATTGCTTGTGCACGTGGCTGATTTCTAGCTAGTAGATGCTTTCACATCCTAAAACATTATTCTTGGACGATCTTGAACACATTATTTCTTTTACATAACACTAGTCTTTGCCCGTGCAATGCACGGGGTATGTTTATTTTGAAGATAATGTTAGTGCGCTAAATGTGTTGGATTATTGTGAAATACATCCTGTCTTGTACATTTGAAAAAAAAAGGAAAAAAATGAGTAAATCTAGCATAAAAACCCTCACAATGATCTAAGAGACATTTTTTGCAAAACTACTTCTATCCCTTACATCACTTGAATAGCTGGAGCTCTTCCCAATCTAAGTTAGAGATTATTTCACACACGGGTGGAATCAGACTTTGTCGACAGCATTTTGCAAACTTTCTCCTCGGTCCAGGATTGGCTCTTAGCTAAAACTGATGCAAATTGTTGAAAAGAAATATCTCAAGTCCAGAAGTCATCGGAGATGATGTTTCCAAATTCCTGCATTTTGAAAGAATTTAAAAATGAAATAGAAATTGAAAACTCTAGTATTTGTCAAAGGACAAAACAACATATAAATTTACAATTACTAAAGAAATCACGACATTGCTAACATCAAATGAAAACCCACCAAACGGTGACTGACTGACGGAGGCGAATACTTGCTCTACAACCAATATTTGCTTTGCAATAACCAGAGCCATCTATGATAAAAATAAATTGGAAATGAATTGGTCAAATATGGTAAGTTAAATCTCGGATGGATTAAAGGATTTTCAAGATCTTTTCACTGGAAGGAAAAAGAGACGAGAAAAGACTATGAAGAAGAAGCAGGAGAAAAGGAGGTAAAAGAAGGGCAAACTGTGCTTCTACCAGTTTGGAGGAAATAGGAGAAATTCTATTGCCCTCCTTATATCTTTCTTATATTCTGTAGTTGAAGAGCTGAGATAATAAAATAAAAGAGATGGAATAAATGATAAAACTTGAAGAAATATTTATAATATTCTCTTGTTGGGGTAGAAGACGTAGAAATTCATATCATATTCTCTTGATGTTACTTAATATGATAAATTGTACCTTGGAACTGCTCATTTCAATGTTGGACCAACTATCATCAACTCTCTTTTTCTAGGTGATGAATTGGCCATTGATTGTTCGAGAATTGCATTTGAAAAAATTGTTAATCATGAAAGAAAAGACATTCAGAATTTTAAGTTGTATTATGATGCATGAAATTAGAATGGTTTGACAAAATTTAAGGCACAAGAGAATAATAATATTTAAGAGGTTGGATAAAAAAAATGTGACATTTAAATAAGATTTGTGTTCTGGAAATGTACATGGACAAATACGACCGACATGCAAACATTTCATCCACAAAGATACCATTGGATTGCCTGTAAAATTTTTTTTGTTAAATGTTACGTCTCACCTCCGAGACTCAAAGTAAAAGTGCAACATAGCAAGTAACGTAGATAGAAAATCAACAAGAAAGTCAAATAAAGACCCATGAGGTCAAAATATAAAGAAATCAAACAAAATTCGAAGTCCTTGCACTGCAAGGTTGAAGTCCGTGCTGAGGCACTGCCTCAAGAACGAAGTACTACAATTTAGGCTGAAACACTGTCTGAGGAAACAAAGAAAGAAGCTGAAGCTCTCTACTTAGTGAATAACCTCAAAAATCTCTTCTAGGCTCTCAAACTCGTCCGAAACTCATGAAGCCGACGTTGTTTCATGTAATAGATTTGAAGATTTTTTAGAAGTGATCGATGTAACACTTGTAATAAAGTTTGTTAGTGTGTCAGCCTACTGTACATGGAGGTTGACCCCTTATCAATGTATTAATTGTATGAATAGACATTGATGTTAAGTCTCAACTAGGGAGATGAGGCCATGTGGTTCTGATCCAACGATCACCACGTTGGCCAATACAATATAAATAGGTTCTCTTTTTAACTGAAAATGGGTCTTTGGGTGGTGTTAGTTAAAAAATTGACAATTGGAACTTGAAATGTACTTGAACTCTTGAGTGAAATATACAAACACTTGGCTTATTTTCTATCTTCTTGACATGTTTATAAGCTACAAGTCTCACTATACAAGACAACAACAACTTATTTACGCATTTCATCTATCCTTCCACATTTCCCTGTTTGTTGCTACATGGATTAGTTTTGTTTCCGTCTGGTGATCGTTGTTAGTGCGATCGTCTTTGTTTCACCCGTCGGAGTTTGAACATTTTTGTCTCTCGCCCAGAGTATCCCCACGTCCATTTCCTACTTGCTACCGCTTTTACTCCGGTAGGAACGCGTCGGAATAGTGCTTGCTTTGGGGTGAGTGGGTCCGACATCTGTTGGCACATTTTTGAGGGTCAACAGATTGGCACCGTAAGTGGGAATATTCTACATTTAATCACGAAAATACCTATGGGAAAAAGCTAGCTAGAAATATTTTGGCAAGAAAATTTTAACCCTTGAAAAATGAGTGTCTTTGAAGAAAGGACCGTTAGAAACCTCTAACCCTCAAAATAGAAGAGTTCTTGAAGAAAAGAACTGTTGGAAAATCGAAAAATCCAATACTTAGTTGATCCATAAAGAAAGGAAAAATTGGTTGAGAAAAATGTTTGTGAAAAATGAGTTCAAGTGGTGATGAAAGTGCACCTCGTAGGAGAAGGAACACCTTAAAGAAGGGGAACCCTCACGAGCTACCCCGGCTGCTCGGCCACGACCCCCACAACATAGACAAGGTGGGTCCAGAGGCGGAGGTAGGGTCGCAGCTAGGCTCACTAGAGAAATGGATAAAATGGCTGCCAACATGAGAAATATAACCCAGTAGAACATGGATATGCATGAAATGCTAATGAGTATGCAGGGTTGAGGAGGGAACCCAGTTCCTCCATATGCAACCCCTGAAAATGCATTTCATGACCCTCAAGGATACTATCGCGAAGAAGAAGTCCAAAGCCAAATGGCGAGATACCATCACACTAGGATGGAAGCTCTCCAAGAAATGGAGGTTGAGGTTGATACATCAACCAATTACGCCTCGGGATGACCCCATGAGGCTCAATATAACTTTCCTTCGAACTATGAGCCAGAAGACTGACCTCAGAGGTTAGCAAGTGTCTTCAATAGGATAAGTCTGTGTTTCCCTAGAAATAGGCAGACTCATTCACCCTCTGCGCCTAGAAATAGGCAGGCTCATCCTTCTTCTCATGCGCCTAGAAATAGGCAATATGAGCCTCCTCGGTATGAAAGATAAGAACCGGTCTACCATGAAGAGCCTCAGATTCCTTCCTATAGAAATAGGCGTGAGAGAAAGGACCGGGCTATGAGTGATGCAGGACCCTCCCAACCACCTCTCCAAACTCAGCAAGGGGATGATGAGAATCTTGATGAACCACAGAGGTCCTGTGACCTCGATGACAATGATGACCATTCAACATTTACAAGCCATTAGGAACGCCCCACTGCTAAACTATTTCACACTCCCTAAAATTTCTGAGTATGATGGGAGATAAGACACCGCGAAGCACCTCAACAACTTTAAGACACATTGAATTTGAAGGGTGCCACCCTAGCTATGAGGTGTAGGGCCTTCCACTTGACCTTGAATGGAGGAGCTGAAATCGAGTATACTAGGCTGCCATAAGGTAGTATCCGGAGCTGGCCGGACCTCAAAAGGACGTTCCTAAAATGCTTCACCACCAGCAAAGATGACGAAAGGCTCATTCAACGATTGCAAGATATGTGAAAATAACAAGGTGATACGCTGAAAAGTTTCTTGTTCCGTTTCAGTAACGAAATGACCTACTGTGTGCAAATCACAGATAAGGAAGCTTTGACTTTCTTAAGATGAGGTTTAGACATGAACTTTTTCTTCTGGAGAGACATGCACAACAAGGACCCTACTACCTATGATATCCTATTAGAAATGATAAGGCGAGAAATCCTCATGGAAGAATTTAGATATCATAGAAACAGGGCCAGCTAGGGACTTCCTCCTCCTCAGATGCAAATGGGAAGAGGTCATGCCCCTCATTTGATGGATTAACATGAACATCTTAATCATGGACATGCACTAGCTGCAGCAACACTTAATGCAGTACCCATTTTAGCTTATGAGAAGATAAACCTTGATGCTGAAATGTATTAGCGCCAGCCCTACCAGAGGATCCACGAAGGGGAAGAGGTAGGGGGCGAGGCACTGAACCTAGAAATAGGGATGAAGCGCCCATTTATTATACCTACTATCAATCTCATGGCCAATGCTCAGATAACTGTTGGGACGTCGTAAGACACTCCTAAAACACGAATTAAGGAAAGGACGGGCGCTTCCAAAGAGATGTTCCTCCCAAGTAGACCCAACAGCCTGAAAATGTTGAGCCGAGGTGTCCCAACAGAAATGACCCCTAAGGGGAAGGGATAATGATGCAGAAAGACCTAGAGAAGGTCAAAGGTAAAGATGAAGGCCCCAGCAAATAATGGCCAGGAACCCATCAGGAAAATTGACACAATAATTGGAGGCCCACATATTGGGGGGAGAATTTAGAAACTCACAAAAGAATTATGCTAGAGAAGCAACGGATTCTCCTATGACAAGTTTCATAGTTAACCAATCATCTACACAAAGAGCAATTTTACCAGTCAACAGGTGTGCATTACCCATACTGTAATGCCATAGTGGTGAGGGCTATTGTGGCCCGCAATGTTCTGAAAAGAATGTTAGTGAATTATGGAAGCTCGGTCAACATCTTCTTTGGAAACCACCTTTGACAAGATAAAAGTTGACCACAAGCTAACCTCAGTGAATTCTTCCTTGTATGGCTTTACAAGATATAGCATCATCCGTAGGGTTAAATCACTCCAACAATAGAGATGGGGACTGTACCCTTGACTGCTCACAATTTCATGGAATTTTTGGTGGTTGATAACCGCTCTGCTAATCATGGAGTACTTGGGAGGCCATCCCTGAAGGAACTATGGGTTGTCACCTCTATTCATCACTTATGTATGAAATTTCCAACTGAAAATGGCATAGCCACTGTCCGAGGTGATTAGCGAAGTGCTAGGGAATGTTGCTCGAACTCCCTAAGGAAAGCTGAACCAAGGACTGTCAACATCATTGTCACCGACCTTGACATGAACGATGCCCCTGAACAAGGGAAAGACGTTAAGATGACTGATGCCCTTGAAGAAGGGGACATTCTTAGAGAGGCTGTTTGTGAAGAATGGACCACTTCTGAAGAAGGGATAACTGCTGAAGAAGCAGCTAACTTGGAGGAGTTGGACCCTTGCATCACTGATTGCGAGCCTCAAACAGCACATATGGAGGAACTAGAGAGCTTCCCAACAGGCCCACAGGATCCCTCCAAACACTTGCAAGTTGGGAAAAATCTGCCAATAGAAGAAAACGAGGAGATAAAAAGCTTCTTATTGAAAAATCTTGATGTCTTCGCCTGGAAACATGGGGACATGGTAGGCATTGATCTAAAGATTAGCTGCCACCACTTGAACATCGACCTAAAGGTTGCAGCACAAAAGAAAAAGCAAAGAGCCCTCAACCCTAAAAGATACGAGGCTCTGAAGTATGAGGTCACTGGGAATCAATATATCCTTAGTGGGTTTCAAACCCAGTATTGGTCAAAAAGCATAACAGAAAGTGGAGGGTTTGCGTAAACTTTTCAAATTTAAACCAAGTCTGTCCTAAGGACAACTTCCCACTTTCCATGATAGACTAACTTGTGGATTTAGCTTCCGAACATGAACTTCTTAGCTTCATGGATGCATATTCTGGATACAATCAAATCACTATGTTCCTAGTAGATGAGGAGCACACCCCCTTTATCAAAGACAAGGGCCTGTATTACTACAAGGTCATGCCCTTTGAGTTACCTACCAAAGACTTGTTAATAAAATAGTCACCAACCTTATTGGAAAAATCATGGAGGTCTACGTGGACGACATG
>CAIGRP010059587.1:0-21520 GCA_903798385.1 Fraxinus cuspidata | reverse complement strand
TATCTGCTGAAAGCATCATGAAAATAGCAAGAAAGAGATTGCTTGTGCATCCGGCCTCTGACAAAACGGGTGATTTTCACTTTCTGGTGATTCTTATGAAAATCAAAGGGGTGAGAAACTTATTTTATTTCTTCTTGTTGCTGAGGAGAAGTTCTGTAATGAGCAATTAGATTATTCAGAAAATTGCTTGGTGGCTGTTATATCGTTCCTTCCACAGCTGGTACTTCGCTTCAAAAAGTTCTCAACATATTTGCTTAGTCACTTCTTGTCCTTGAGAGGATTAGTATAGAGAAAGGGAGGACCAATATCCAGAGAAATTCAGTGGAGGTGGAAATTCTAATAAATCTACAACATTCTGAACTTGCACGAGCAAGAACTTTCCTTCTGTCAAGTTATTCAATTTACAGGGATTCAAGTCAGATTGGACAATGTTTCATCAGTTAAAAAGATTCATTTGGTCGATTTTGGGATCAGAATGGGCTCGCATTGGACAGTTGTGATGCACGCTCTTGCTAATCCATAAAACTGTTTGTTGGAGCTTCTCAAGATAACTGCTGTTGGGACATCTTAAAATAGGTTGAAGAGAGAGGTCAATGGCTTTCATCTTTTTAAAATCGATGAATTTACCTATCTCATTTAAAATTGCATTTTCAGAAATGAAGGATATGTTCAAGTTGGAGGGTGATGAAGTCGGTGGCCGTGTTCTTGAAGATGTGTCTGTAGTCCTCGCTATCATGGCCTAATCATTTAGACAGTCAAATGAGAGTGATAAAAAGGACTTAATCCGTGTTTTATGAGGCACTCGTTCTTTTCAATAGCATGTTTGATTGCCTCCAGAGTTGTTTGGAACAAGACAACCAATTTAGAAAGGCAACCGAAAAAAAGCATATAAGGAAAATGATTCAAATATTATAAATCAAAGGGTGAAGACAAGATTATTCGGAATGTTAAGATTGATTCTTGGACGGAATTGTTTCTGAGGTGTGTTATTGTGGAAACAGAGTTGAGTGTCAAGCAAATTTGTTAATTAAGAGATCTGGTTACTTGAGTTCGTGTACTCTATACTCTAAACATGAATGGAAAATCCACGGTCGTGAAGTGGAAGGGAATCCCAATGCTGTCTCTTTCGGCCTGGAAGCTTCAACATGATTGATGGACACCATGCTATACTACCACAAAAAGTTGGAACGACCTTTTAAACAAAAGGGTGCCTATTCCTGAAACCGACAGATGGGTAGGAGGTATACTTTTTTTATAGTGATTTTTAGATAAAATAAAGAAATTAGAAAACAAATCTGTCATTAAGTCGGGCTTGCAGAACCTTCTCGGTACTTTTATTGAATGTAACATTTGTAAAATACACTCTTACTGAGACAGGTAATGGTGTTTCTTGTATTGTTCTATGTTAACAGAGTTTGATTTTCTTAACAGATTGATTGAATTGTCCCATAACGTGTTTAAACTTTAATCAACGACGAAACCAAAAAATTAAAGTCCTTGGCTGCACTACATTGTTGAATGTTCTATTCCATTGAAAAATCATGCTTACACTTGTATATACTGATATATCAGATGAACAAAACTATTCATACAGATCAACATAAAGCAATGCCAAACTTGTAATAAAAAATCACAAGTATATTGATATCCTACTTATATAATCGACTTGAAGTACTTTTCCTATATTTTCTAAAACGAAACAAATTGATTCTAGGTTACAAAAATTGACCTAGTTAGGAACCATCCAAAAGGGTGGTGGTTCAAATCTCTCTTGATCGCAGTCGAAGAATGGCTCAATACTTCCATCTGCCAACATGAAGACTCCCATATCATGACCTCCGTAATAGATATCCTCGTCCATTCTATCCCAATAATCATCAGTAAAGTAAATTGCACTCGCCTTGCAACCTGGATACTCCTTAACTTGAACTGAGGCCGAGTGATTTCCACCGATGAATAGCGCAACATCATTCAGTGATTCTACCTGCATCCATTGTTTCAGTTTACAATCCAGTTTATAGACATTGAATCCTACTGTTTTATATGGACATACTAGAGGCTGAGATGCATAATCTGTAAGAGTATCTCCCTCATAAATGACTTCTCCATCATACCTAACAAACTCCCCGATGTACCTCACAACAAGTAACAAATCCTGACAGGATGAAACTAGATACCATTTCGAAGTATAAAGATCCCTCGGGTAAAATTTTTGGGCTTCTATCAAATTTCTTGAACAAGGAACTTGAATAATCATCTTGCTTTTTTGAGTAGATTCATTCAAGTCCCATATTTCGACCGAAGGCCCACACCCCAATGCACAAAGCAGATTCTCATGGCATATGATATCATCATATGACTCAAGTTCCCCATGAAGGCCAGTCCATCCACTGTCTCCAGGCCTAAAGAGAGCAAGCTTCGACTTGCAATGCAAGTTATACATGGTAATCACTGCGTAGTTCGTGTTACAAGACGGAACACCAGATAAAATCGCTTTTACCATCAACCATTCTTGAAGAGTCTTCAAAGAGTAGCAAAGAGAATCCTTTTCACCCTTGTATTGGATTTCAAATTCTTCATTATCTATTTCACGAATAGCTTGAATGTGCGGGAAAGTTTCTTTCCCGGGGAGTTGAAAACGGGTCTCTGAAACAATATCCACAAGAAAAGGTTCTGATTTCTCGTTCAAAATCACCAGCCATCCATGAGAAGACCCTACACAGCGACAATCTTGGAGGGATTGTAAAACATCCAATTGAAAAACACTCTTCTCTGTCAAACTGAAGAAAGAAATACGGCTTTCTCCCTCTTTAGAAAAGATGAGAAGTGGAAATTTCATGTTGTAATGAATGAAATAATCTGATTCTGAACGGTCTCAGGGCTGAAGTCTTCTTATATAGAAGGTTTTAAAGATTCCTACTAAGAACAGGAGATTTGTGAAAGAGGAGAAAATTAAGGAAAGTTTTGAGATTAAATATGGTAAGTACAAGCGCGAGAAAGGCTGACAATTTTGAGATTAAATATGGTAAGTATAGATTTGATCGATATGTCAATTTCTTTTTATTTTCTTAACCCTCTTGATGAAATTTTGGAGCCATAGTCCAGATATATTTTCAGTATGGGTAATTTTATTAACACAAAAAAATTTATCTCTTACTCTACATATTAATTAAATTTAAGGTTCTTAATCTCTGCTAATTTATAGTACTTATATTCCTAACGATTTTTTATGTCATTTTTATCTTAAAACTTTTTAATAGTTAACACATTTTATATTTGATAACAGTTTTATATTCAAAAGTCAATTACGATGGCGTAAAACAAATTATTTTTCCATTATATTTTTAAAAAATAAATAAGTAGAAAGTGCCAAAAAATATTTTCCCTCATTTCAAAGCATGAAAAATAATATTTTGATATAAATTATTATAGAGCGAGACGTAATAATTAATGAAAGGCTGATGATGAGAATTCGATAAAAAAAAAAGTTAAAGAAATAATAGTTACAATGAGTAAAGATTGAGAAACTTAACTAAAATTAAAATGTGTCGTAACAAATATAAAATGTGGTGACAATATAACTATCTTTCCAATTTTTTGACTAGGGTCGTAAATTTCAAATTTTGTGGAGAGTATCTTGATCAAGTGTCAAGATTCTCATTCCTAATCGAGACAATTAGGGGGTTCTTCTCTTTGTATTTCAGTTTTGAATTGATTTTGAATTTTGTGTTTTGAGTGTCATTTTGAGATTGTTGAAAATTTATTCTTTTTGGCATTTTGAAATTTTTTTGAAAACATCCAAAACGCGTTTTAAAATTTTGATTTGATTATAATTGAAAACGCTCAAAACGACAAATTTGTCGTTCGTGTTTTCTTTGTAAATTTTTAACTTATTTTCAAAAACGCGTTTTCACTGTTTTGAAAAATCGAAAACAGAAAACGGCTTGAAAATGGTAAAGGGAACAGACATTTAATGTTACGAACTTTTAACAGTGCGCATATATAAATTTCAACATGACAAGTAAATTATTTAAGGAATAAATGACTACTAAATTTAGGTTCAAACTAATAAATTTTGTTACTTGATTGTAATATTCTGTTATCATCGTAAACAAATATTAAAAAAATAAAAATTCCTTGACGTTATCTTATTTCTAAAATAAAAAATAAACAAATGAAAATAACGATTTTTAATTAATTTAGTGCTAGATTTACTCTCTCTCTCTCAAATTCCTACTACACAACCACAAATACGCGTCCTACAAGTTTACATTCTTCTTTGTTCTTTCATTTTTGGTGGCTTCACTTTCTAATTCAAATCTTAATTATCGCGTTTTCTATTTGTTGGTATGGGAAAAAAAAAATCAATTAAATGGAAATACATCAAATTAGAGGTGTTTCCAGTGTCACGGCCCAATTTTCATTTAAGGAACATATTATACTTTGCTCCTATATAGATTATTCTTTAATTTTTGTTGTCTAACTAAAAAAATTTTATTACCGTGAAACTAGCAAAAAATGATATTTGATTCGTCTTCATTTATTCTTATTTGCATAAATTCGTTAAATACAGCCAATTTTTGTTCTTTTCTTGATTATGGATTAGCATTCCCATAAACTCGCTTCTTTAACCACTTTTAATTTAGCAGATATGACTTTTATTGATTGTAATTTCTATTCTATAACATGTAGTTGACAAGGATAACATGTAGTAACACTACACTATCCTATGTCTAAGATTGCTACAATTTTCATGGGCCATGAATCAATCCTGGCCCTTGAATCTGTCTGTCACTGAATAGGATATATAATGCTAGTTAGTTGTAGCAAAGGGAATGTGACTTGAATTAAATAACTTAGTACCTGTTTGAGCCACATTCTCATTCTCATTCTCATTCTCATTCTCATTCTCATTTTCAACTATACATTGTTCAATAAAATAATATTTTCCATCGCATCAATAATTTTTCTTTCATTTTCAACCACATATCCACCGTCACATCAACGGTAAAATGCATTATTACTCTCAAAATTTGCATCAAACAGTGTATAAAAATATACGAGTGCAGTTTTCATAATAATCTACTTTCTAACATCAAGAGTACATACTGAAATTTGGTGGAATGGACCATAAGTAGAAGAGAGTTGACATTATTGTAACACGCCTAAATATGAAGATCATAGGATTCATTTCCTATATTATGATATTATATAGTCTCTGTCGCAATCTTGATTTGCTTATATCTAATTCTTTACGAGTGATTCATTGGCGCGGATAAATTTAGTCACAGATGTTGTCCTGATAGCTAGCGATATATTTAGCTCTTATTTCGAAGCCATTTTTGCTCCCAAAATGCAGTTTTATATCACCTCAAGTGGACCACCATGCACTTGGTAATAATGTCTGATATTTATAGCATTTTCTCTTTTTTACCATTCTTTTGTTATTTGTACATTTCTTTCAATTTCATGTCTTGGTAATGATGTCAAATTTGTGTCAAATGTAATGGTGCGAATGAATTTACGACAGTCACCTTTTTTCTAAAAATGAGGAAAAAATGGGTCTCAAACAAAGTCTTAACTTGAATTACACACTTAGCGCTTGTTTGGCTATCATTTTTACCTCATTTTTAGAGGAATTCGGATCGTTAGAGAGTGTAATTGTCTGACAATGGAGCCGATTTTGACTGAATTTGGTTAAATTATCAATTTGCTCTTTTAAATAAAATTCATTCTGAGATAAGTGATGGCAATTTCGTATAAAGCCTCCTGCCAAGTCAAAAGTTGCTGCACAATTGGGTCGAGATAATGATCATAAATTGTACTCTCATGTTTGGCCAAAATGGTTGCTAAATAGGGGCTTAATGTGGTATCTTACCTAACATTTCATAATCTGATTTTTCTCTTTTGAATGGTGAAGTCTCAGGACTGAAGTCTAATATATAGAACGTTGTAAACATTCTTACTAAGAACAAGATTGTGAAAGATTTGTGGAAAGATTATTTAAACAAAAAAACAAGAAGGAAGCTTTTAGACTTTTGAAGTTAAGTATTTGAGATTTAATATTGTCAAGTATATACCATTAGTATTTAACGTCTTTAATATAATCATTTAATGATTTTATTAAATGTTAAATGAAAAAATCCCCAGGTGCAACTATTCAAGTACAATATGCGCATAATAAAAAGTAATGACCTTTAGATAGGGTGCGATCCATTCTAATCTAAAATGGTGCAATTAGATTATTAAAATGAGTTTGTGCATAAAGATGCAACTATTGAAAAATGACACATTGAAATCTATAAATTGCTCCCATTTTATTTCATTTTCTTGATCCCAAATCAATTCCAAATAATTTATTCTAATTCATTATTTCTCCAATTCTATCAAAATAATTTACAAATATTTTTGAGTTTTAGGGTTTGATATTTTAGCGCTTCGATATCATCTTATTTAAAAGACTACGGTCAAGCTTGGGTTAGCCCGACAAATTTAATATTGTGTTATATTAATTTTGAAATAGGTATTGTACGTGGAAGACAGACGTCCATTCCTACTAGAACTAGTGCAAAAGGCGAATATGTCTTAAGAAAATTTGTATCCATGTACCTCGTTTCATTTAATCTCCTTACAATTTCTACATTTTCTAATGCTTCGTTGAATTTTTATTTTGCTCATCTTCATGCATGTATACTGGTTTAAGTAAATTGGAACTCTATTTGATAATTTGCATGTCAATAGAATATAAATTATGCACCAATTTTTACCCGACAATCTTAATATAATTTTTTTTTTTTTTGGGTCACTCTAATCTATTTTATGTACATATTTTGTTTTATATAATAATATATAATTTTCATTTAGTTTTAGATTTCATCTTTTTTTCTTATTAAATTCCTATTGCCTAATTTTCGTTAATGAAGATATTTTTATTTGCTCCTATATAAATAAATATTATCCAAAAAAATTTGTCTAACTAAAAGTAAAAATTGTTTTTTTTTTTTTTCCCTACACGTGAAACTAACAAATATTGATATTTGATTTGTAATTTATTCCTATTTGCATAAATTTCTCAAATACACCCAAAATTTGTTCTTTTCTTGATTGTGGATTAGCATTCACTTCCTCTTATGCCCTAGATGGAATAGCTGCTGTTGTTTTTTTTTTTTTTTTCTCCCCTTTCCACTTTGCGAACCTTTTTCAGTTTTTCTTAGTTACAACTTTATCTATAAATGTCGATTATTTCATTAACACGTTCTCTCAAGGCAAAAGTTCTATCGTTATCACCAGGTTGGCAATAACGCAAATACTTGTAAACAAATGTTCTCAAGTAAATATTCTCTACACTACAACTTTATTTCAGTCGATAACATTATTTCAGTCGATAACAGCACGTGTAATAGGATGTTTGGTACATTTAACAGGACCATAGTGAACATGATTTAAGTGAAAAAACTTTGAATCTTATCCATTTTACCGTGCACTGAAGTAACATTTTAAGACAGAATATCAATATTTCCTAGAATACACTCGATTTAAAGAAAGGTAGGTTGAATAGTTTGAGTAACAATGATAAGAATGTGCATAATGTTTCACATTCCCCATCAACCATCCACAAAACATATCCAAGTTAGATGTTGCTTGAGTTAACAAGATACGTTTTCATTGGTTACAATTTCCATCTTTTCAAGACTGCGATTTCAATCCCTCCAGCGGTGTCCACAGTTTGGGTTGCAGCATACGAAGAACAAAGTCATGCCTTCTTCTCCCCTTGCAGTTGCCTGCACAATAAAAGCACATCAATAAAATCCTTTAAGCCGGTGTGGTCATGTACATTGGATCTAAGTAGAATGCCTAACTTAGAGACTTCGCAATATGCCATGGATGATAATTGAATAACTTTCACCAAAGCAGTAACGATGTCAACTCAACTTTGTCAGGATATAAAAAGGAATGTTAGATACAGGTTGTTGGAGACTCGGTTCAACTCAAATTTGTCAGGCAGATATGTGTTACAGACTGAGAAAGACTTCTGTGCTCCAACTAGTAACAACTCTCACAGACGGCATAATAGCAATGCAGAGAGGCAGCAATATTTATGAACTTGTAGCTTCCAGTAATAAAATTTAGACCAGCAATAATACCTGAAAGAAAACAGCTTCTCCATGACCACAATTGGAACAGCGAACTTCTTTCGTACGGGGAAGAGTGGGATCTGCAGCTACGTCCTGCAAGACCTGGGTGCGCTCCCCAGCAGAATGGTGTATCTCGTTTCTGTAGACACAATTGTTATCAGCAACCTCCTGCATGAATGAATGTTGAAATAGAAATTAAACATTAAATGATATCCGCCTACCATCCAAAGCATTTTGCCTAAAAGGAAGAAATCTATTAACAAGAATAAACAACTACAAGCCACCAAAGAAGAATTGGGTTTAGAACTTGTATGGAGTTTGTCAAAAGGCTTTGACAGTTTGAAGATGCTGAGGACCATAAGTACTATATACGATAATAATAATTAAAAAAAAAGGCACCTAATCAAATACCTATCTTCACACACTCCGCATATTTGATGAAGCTAATCTGGAAAAAGTGAGAGATGTTTTGGCCCATGGGCAGGGACAAAGCCAGGACTAGGATTTAATGGGGGGCAAGACTTACATCAACAGAAACGTTTAAACAGAACAATAATATGGTAATTTAAAATTCTTGCAGTTTTTATAATTGTTGCCCATGGATTTTCTTACTTTCTAAAGTATACATGGATGTTTATCAACTAATCAAAGAAACACTTTCAGATTTATGAAGCCACGTCACTACCACATAAATAAAAATATACAAACTCTACAGTTTTCCAGCTAGAATAAGTTGGTTTCAAAATACTGCAGTTTTATTGACTATATTTTCAGTTAGTACGAAGGAATTCTTTTAGAAATTAGGCATATTTCTAGTATGAATATCCTGAAAAATTGGTTACTGAAAACTGGAAATAAAGAAGAAGAAAAAAAAATGCTGTATCGCAGCTTTTTTTATTACAATACTGTAATCAGCATATTGTGAACCAAAAAAAAAGTGCAGTATTAATTGCGATTAAATGAGATTTTGAACAAATCCATCAACATCCAGTCAGCTAAGCACTTAGCATAATGTATCTATGTAGTCAAAGAGCAGCAAAACAACATGACAAAGGGTTTCCAGGGCACAAATTTATCTCTTCATGTGATCCCAATCATGCCTAGATAAGAAGCACATGGACACAAATATGATTGTCCTTCTGCTCAATGGAAACCAAAAAAAATGGCAAAATAAATCGAAACCAACCATAATGAGTACAAAGTGAAAAGCATTGAACAAGGAATAAGCTTTTATAAAAATATACAAGGCGAGCATGTACAATTGTCAGTCTCTGGGGTACTGTTTGGTAGCATAGAATAGAGTTCATAAACATGAAAATATACTAAGGTACGACATCTCAAAATTTAGAATGTAAAGTCTCGCCAATGTCAAATTCCCTAACTTAGTATATTCAAATGTAACATGAGCTGGGGATTGGGATGTCTAGATTTAGCATCAGATTATTTCAAGATTTACTCAAGAGAAGGAGAATAAGCATGTCCTACAATTAGATGGACACTAATGGTCATGTAGTGAAATATTTACTGTTCCACGAAGGCAGGGATATCAACCTTCCCCTATATCAAAAGATGGAGCTTCAGTTAATTGTATCTTTCCATGATAAGAACCAATGAAGTTTCATCTTAAATGTCTACCAAGAAAGTTGTCATGTGTTACAAACTAAAATGCATTCAAGATTCAGATCGCTGGGACGATTTCTATAAGAATATTTTGTGAAGACCACGGTATTACGTGAGATAATATAAGGAACTTGCCATCTCAAACAACGGGTTGCAAAAATATTCACTTCAAATCTTACATGGTAAATGCAGATACGCATCTTTCAATGTATTAGAAGTTTCAAAACAACACCAAGAAAGCTGCATCCATCACTTAACTCAGATGAAAAATTCAAAAGATTTTCTTTTAAGTATCCTTTCCAAATGATTTCCACTAGATTTATGCTATTCGAAAACATGAGACACTGAACAACCACAACAATTAATCTGTAGTAACACTGGCAACAATTTCATAACTTCAACTAGCATTGAGCAAACCAGCCAAAATATTTTATATGTATCTCACACATGCCGCAAGCAGGGTGACCAAGGCCCCAAGGATCCACCTTTAGTATACATTGCCATTTTCTTTCAAATACAATTATAAGAATCAGAAAAAGAAAACCAACAACATCAATAAGAAGTTAGGTTTTTCGGGGTCCAATTAATTACACAGTTTTTAATTAACTGCCCTCGCTACGCCTTCAACAATGAGATTTCAAAAGACGATGCATTCTCCACTGCTTCCTGATGAATGATTGATAGGAATAAAAACATCGGTTTCCCTGCATCCAATCGACTCATACCTCCAAAAGAATTTCACTCCAAAGATGCTTTTAATCTCTCTGCTCGGTCATATATATATATATATATATATATATAAAGGATTTCACTCCAAAGATGCTTTTAATCGCTATATATATATATATATATATATCGCCAACATCAATCAATCAATTAAGTCCTTAGTCTCAAAATGTTCTAATCCCTAAACCCTACGTCTAGTATTGCTCAATGTTCACATAAACGACTAGATTGATTGAAAAAATAAAAAAACACGCATAGGAAACCTAAAATTTGACTTTTGAGAGAGAGAAAGAGAGTTGGGACCTGATGATCACAATTGCGACAAGCATAGAGGAGGATTTTCTGTTCTTTGTCTTCCCTTGGGTACAATATATTGTTACTGCATATATATATAAATACGTTAAAATAGCTACTCAGAGGTGACTTTCCCAATTAAAAGTAACAAATAACAATTATAATAGCAAAACCCTGGAATTTACAGTACAAACACAAACGCCCACTCTCACTCATAAAATGCGTATGAAGAAAGCAATGACATACCATTCCCGACAAAATTTCATGGTACTCATTTTGGAGAGTTATCGGTTTTCAAGTGATTGCACGTTTTTTTGTTTGATTTTCTTCTCTCTCCCTCTCTCTCTTGCTCTCTCCCTCTCCAGAAAATTCGTGCTTCGNGCACGTTTTTTTGTTTGATTTTCTTCTCTCTCCCTCTCTCTCTTGCTCTCTCCCTCTCCAGAAAATTCGTGCTTCGGTTTTGCTGGTAATTTGGGGATGACTGTGTACATCTTCTTTGGGGAAGGATGGGCCAAGTTTTTCTCCGGAAGGCCAAAGTTTGGGCTTTGTCCTTTGGACTTTTACCCGCCGTAGTCTTTGTATTTTTAGTCATTCATTTTAAATTTTGTGTTTTAAGTGTCCATTTTAAAATTGTTGAAATTGTGTTCTTTTTGTCATTTTTAAAAATAAAAAAAAATCTCAAAATCCAATTTATAACTAAAAACACTCAAAACGTTTTTTTGTAAATTTTAAACTTGTTTTTGAAAATGTGTTTTCGAAAATAGAAAGAGAACGCATTTTCACTTTTTTGAAAAATCGAAAATGGAAAACGACAAAGAGAAACCTTCAGCGCTGTGGTTTTGTTTGTTTTTTCAATTTGTTGGATTGTCAGTTGAGAACTATTGTTTTTAAAATTCCAAATTCTCCCCCCCTCCCCCCCGCCCCACCCACAACATAGAATTGACAACTCCACTCGACTCAACTAGTTTCCCGATTCCCTCGACCAATTTCGATAACAACTTTTTTATTTACCAATATTTTTCTCCAATTCTCAATTGAAATCAAACCCTAAGGGTTTGTTCTCTTTACCATTTTCAAGTCGTTTTCTGTTTTCGATTTTTCAAAACAGCGAAAACGCGTTCTCTTTTCCATTTTCGAAAATGCCTTTTTGAAAATAAGTTAAAATTACGACAAATTTGTCGTTTTGAGTGTTTTCAGTTATAATTAAGTCAAAAATTTCAAAACGCGTTTTTGGTGTTTTCAAAACAATTTTTCAAAATGTCAAAAAGAACACATTATTTTATATTTGGATTTTGAATAATTGAGCACGAATTCATTCTTGATTGAACTTATGGTTAACTTTTAGATTAGTTATAAGTTAGATATCTGTAATCTTTTAAGGCCATAATATGTATATATTGTACTAATCGCTCCAGTTAGAATCGCGTTAAAAATCTATTTAAAAATAAACTTTGAGGTGATTAGATCCACCCAAAAACTATACTATCACCACTTGATTATTTTTTTTGGCATTTCTCCTTGACCTAGGGGTGTCAACGAGCCATCGAGTCGAAACTTTAAGTTCGGGCTAGATTCGAGTAAAAATGGTTCGAACTTTTTTTGCCTCTAAATTAAGCCGAGCTTTTGCTCAGTCAAAAAATTTAAGCTCGACCCGAGCTTTCAGCTCAAGGCTCGATTCCACTGAGCTGCGAGCCAGCCCAGCTCTAACTTTTCGCTGGCCGAGTCACAGGCCACCCAAGCCAACGAGCGACATTGACATCCCTACCATAATGCCTCGGCCCGCATGGATAGAAATGTCATAAGATTAACTTTATTTACCCGTAGACCGTAGACTTAATTAAAAAATTAACTATATAGTAACATACCGTATATACAACATACCTGATATGCAACGTACCACAACATACTATATATGCAACTTATCAGATATACAACTTACCAGATAAGCAACCAACATACCATATATGCAACTAACACACCGTGTATGCAACTATTGACGTGAAATAAAAAAATGTTGCTGCTTTTGTTTTCTATCTCAATGGCAACTTCAGAAATAATCTCGCTTACATAGTTATCGACCCCGAAATTTTATAGTAAAGTAGGAAATTTTTTATACTAGGACATACCCAAAAATCAGCTTCCGTCGGCAACATATGAGGTATTAAAATATTTTTCAAATCTCTTAGCGACTCGATTTAGAAGGTAAACCAGCGCAATTTACTTAAAATGACATATAAAATTCTACAATTCTACAGACGTCGAATCGATATGATTTTGACTTTATTCAGTAGCTAATCCATGATGCTATCAAATGCCACTAGTTTTTTCCAAAAATTCTAAGTAACGATTGAGTTACAAATTTCTAAAATCAAGGGCAGAAGTTGAAAACAGCAACACTGCCCTGTGCAGTTCGCTTTAAGGAACATATAAAATTGTACCGACATCAGATTGGCATGATTCCAAATTAGTTAACCTATGAGGCTATCAAATGTCACTAATTTTGTCGAAAAATTGCAAGTAACAATTGAGTTATAAATTTTTAAATTTCTGGAAGAAGCTAAAAATTTAGAAAAACAGTAACACTAAATCGCTAACACTTTCTTTTGTGGTAAATGGTAACTTGTAAGTTAATTTATATAACACGTAACTACTTTTAAACATAACTGATTTATAAAAATATTCTTAGAATAGTTCCACAAATTATGTTCATATAAATACAAATCTGATTTAAAAAAAACATAAATGTTGCATATTCGAATTAAAAACGTTAAGTCACTGATATCTCCATATCATGTTGCATCATCATCTACCATCATTCACGCCCCAAACATATCAAATCAACCTGTAAAAGGATAATTAACTCAAGAGTTTAAAACTCAATAGATATCAGCCATGCATTTGTTATCAAATAAGAAATTTTGAACAGTGGATTCATACCGTCACAAGTAGAGGGATTTTCGACAAAATTCGATATCTATAACAATATCATAACACGTAGAGTCAGAGAATGATCATTCAAACTATAGTAATGCTGAAGCACCGTACCCGGAGTTACCAATTCATTCAAATTTTAAAAAAAATCATAATTTGAAAACAAAATAAACACTTGCATCTCTACCTACCTTCGTTTGACGCTTTTGAATCGATGAAGTTGGACATAAATATTGCTTCCTGAATGCAACCAATGCCTTTAAACAATCTCCTACACTCTTCTTTCCCTTGGATAATTTTTTTATTCAAAGTGTATATATTTCAATGTATAAATTTTAAATATATTAGAAAGTGTGTAGTTTGGAAATGAAAGGGAAGAAAACGGTTGCATTCATCACTTTCCAATTAAAGAGAATTTAAAATTGGTTAACTGGTTAATTGTAGTTTCATTCCTTATGTTATACGTGTGTGTGTGTGTACAAATGTTAAATGTATATGAATATAATTTGAGATTTATTGCAACATTTCAGCCTACCAATTATGAGATTTAATGCATCGACTATTCAACCAAACTTGAAAACGTGTGTGAGTATGATTTGAGGAAAATAAAATTAATTGGGTTTTTAAATTTAAATTCTCACCCTTGGTCCCTAAATTTTATTAAGTTAAAAAGGTAAGGGGACAATATAAATCCTCAATTAGAACTCAATAGACTATATTTTTCCTATAATTTTGTCATTTTGAAAAATAACGCGTATGCAAAATCTAGTATAAATATTACTACCTGTAAAATAAATTTTTCACCGTCTAGTTCAATCATTGGGATGCACTTCTTCTTTGTTTAAAAATTCTATATTTTAAAGAAAACACGCATGGCTACTAATGAACTTTCATGAAATTTAAATTATTTAAACATATCAAACTAGTATTGGGCTTTTAAATAACTTGTGGCTTGGACTTTTATAACCTTAAATGGGCTACATCAACCTACTTAAGAATATAAAATTTTGGGACCTTACATCCCTCACACCTTAAAAAATATTTTGTCCTCGAAATTACCTTAAATTATACAAATAGTGTCGGATATTTGTATTTGACTTCTTATTCTCTTTCCCAAGTAGATTCTTCTACTCCATGATTACTCCATTGCACTTTAACAGTTGAATCTCCTTATTTCGTTATTTATGTACCTTTCGGTCTAGTATTTTAATCGGTAATTCCTCATACGATAAATCTTTTTGTACTTCCATGTATTGATAATTTACCATGTGATTAGGATCATGCATATACTTTCTGATCATCGATATATGAAATACATTGTGAACTACCGATAGTTTGGGTGGCAAAGCCAATCGATAGGTCACATTTTCGATCCTACCAAGTATTTCGAAAGGTCAAATATAATAAGATCGTAGTTTGCCTTTCTTGCCAAACCTAAGTACACCCTTTATAGGTGACAATTTTGAAAAAACTCTCTCCAACTTTAAATTCCAAGTCTTTTCTTCTAGTATCAACATAGCTCTTTTGTCTATCTTGCATTGCCTTTATCCTAATGCGGATCTTATCAATGGCTTCAACTGTCCTTTCAATGATCTCTGGTCCCAAAACTCTATTTTCTTCGACTTCATCCCAATGAATAGGCGATCTACATCTTCTATCATAGAGAACTTCATACGGTACCATTCCAATAGGTGCTTGAAAATTATTATTATATGCAACTTCCACCAAAGGTAGATACAATTCCCGACTACCTCCTAGATCTAGAACACATTCTCTTAGCATATCTTCCAAAGTTTGAATGGTCATTTCAGACTAACCATCGGAATGAGGGTGATACGCTGTACTGAAATTCAATTTTGTTCTCATAGCTCTTTGTAAGCTCTTCCAAAATTCAGATGTAATCTCTATCCGACACAATAGTGACGGAGACACCATGCAATCTTACAATCTCTCAATGTACAAATGTGCCAACTGATATAGGCTAAATGTCATTTTTACTGAAAGAAAATTATGGGACTTTGTTAGACGATCCACTATTACCCATATAAGATCGTGTCCTCTTGCTGACTTTAGAAATCCTACCACAAAGTCATTCTGATATTCTCCCACTTTGATTCAAGTATGTCCAATAGATTAAACAACCCTTTTGGTCTTTGATGTTTTCTTTAACTTGTTGACACACTATGCATTTTGCCATAAATAGGCCTATACTTCTTTTATATTCCTCTACCAAAATGTATCTCTAAGATCTCGATACATTTTTGTACCACTAGGATGTGCGGTGTACAGGGTGAAATAAGCCTCTTCTAATATCTCATTCCTCAAAACTTCATCTTTAGGAACACAAATTCTTCCCTTAAACATCAGTGCCCAATCCGAAGCTATTCCAAAATCCTTTCTCCTATCGATACCAATGTCTTTCCCGATCTTCTGCAAAATTGGATCTTTACCTTGTGCTTCTATGATCCGATCTCTGAGAGTTGGTCGAACCACCAAAGTTGCTAAACGAGCATTACTTTGCTCTGGTGTCGTAACCACTTCAATTCACAAATTTTCCAAGTCTTTGATCAATTCCATCTGAAAAGTAGGTAATGATGCCAACTATCCCATCGACTTTCTACTTAGAGCATCAGCAACAATAATAGCCTTAAATAGATGGTAATGAATAGTGTAATCATAATCGTTTACTAGCTTCAATGATCGTCTCTGTCTCATATTCAGTTACTTTCGTGTGAAGAAATATTTGAGACTCTTATGATCCGTGTAAATGTCGCACTTTCCTCCATATAAGTAATGTCGCCATATCTTTAATGCATGAACTACCGCCGCAGATCATGCGTTGGGTAATTCTGCTTATGTTGATTCAATTGCCTTGATGCATAGGTAATCACTTTTCTGTATTGCATTAACACATATCCCAAACCATGTATGGATGCATCACTATATATAACAAATCGTTCCGAACCTTTAGGTATGGTTAACACTGGTGATGTAATCAATCGCTGCTTTAGCTCCTGAACGCTTTGCTCATGGTTATCTGTCCATTGAAACTTTACTCCTTCCCTTATCAATTATGTCATTGGTCTAGCTATTTTGGAGAATCCTTCTATAAATCTCCAATGGTAGCCGCCAATCCCAGAAAACTTTGAACTTCACTAGTGTTAGTTGGTGTCTTCCAATTAGTTACTACTTCCACTTTTACTGGATTTACTTCAATTCCTTGGGCAATAACTACATGACCGAGGAATACAACTCGCTCAAGCCAAAATTCACACTTTTTAAATTTACTGTATAACTTTTCCTCGCGCAGTATTTCTAACTCTATTCTAAGATGTTCCTCATGTTGATCTTTACTCTTGAAGTAAATCAAAATGTAATCAATGAAGACTATGAAAAATTGATCTAAATACTGGTAAAATACACGATTCATTAAATCCATGAATACTACTTGAGCATTTGTCAACCCGAATGGCATAACTGTGAACTTGTAATGTCCATAACAAGTTCTGAAAGCCGTCTTGGGTATATCACTAGCCTTAACCTTCAATTGATGATATTTAGATCGTAAGTCAATCATGGAAAATACCTTAGCCATTTTAATTGATAAAATAAATCCTCAATTCTCGAGAGAGGATACATATTCTTGATGGTCAAATGGTTCAACTCCCCGATAGTCAATATATATCCTCATACTTCCAAATTTCTTCTTTATAAATAACACTGGTACGCCCCAAGGAGATATATTTGGTCGAATAAAGCCACTGTCTAACAATTCTTGTAATTGAATTTTCAACTCCAAAAGTTCCTTTGGAGCCACTGTGTATGGAGCTTTAGATACTGGTGCCGCTCTAGGACTAGATCTATTGTAAACTCCACTTGTCTATCTGATGGGGTACCATGTAGATATTCTGGAAACACATCTATAAATTCTTATACCACTGGTACATCCTTAATCTTCATTGTCGCTTGTTTTTCTCCTGAGATGTTAACTAGAAACCCTTGATATGTTTCTTTTCTCAACATTTTCTCGGCTTGCAAGGTAGATACCAATTGGAGATGGGGTTTGGTCTTTATTCCAAGGAAATAAAATTGTTTCTCCTGATTTCTGAAAATCTACAACAAATGGTTGCATAATCACGTCCCAACCAATCCATACCCAAAATCACATCAAAATCTTTCTTCTCTATCAGATACAAATTAGCTTCTAATGTTTTTCCCTCAATTTCAAGATTTACCGACTTAACAAACTGACTTGTATTTAATGTTTTGCCTGAGGGAATGCTAACTTCTAGTGTACTCACTGACTTATTACAAGTAATACTAGATTTAGCAATGAAAGACGTTGATATAAAAGAATGAGTAACTCCCAAATCAAACAGTACATAAGCAGGTGTATTAGATATCAGTAAAATACCTGCTATTATGTTTGAGTTCTCCTCTGCATCCTTCTGAGTCATTGTAAAAACTCGTGCTTTCCCTTTTTTGTTCTGATCACTATTATAATCCTTCTTCTGAGTAAATATAGGACAATCCTTAGCAATGTATCCTGGCTTACCACGCCAAAAACATGCATTCTTTCCGTACAAGCATTCACCACGATGAGGTTTACCACACTTAGGACACGGTGCTACTACGGCTACTAGGCCTTACTGATACTAGGTCCGATATTAGCTTTCTTATTTTTTCATTTGCCCTTTTCTTTTTCTTGACCATTCCACTTTTTCTTCCCAATTTGCCCTTTATCTTGCTGGCTGAACAATTTACTGTGTTTCTCTGCATTAGCCTTTAGATTCCAAATAATGTGAGCTCATTCCAGCATCTCATGGTAAGATGTAAAACGATGTGACATAAGAATTATGCTTATGTCTGGGTTTAACCCTTGCTTGAACCTTTGAGTCTTCTTAATTTTTGTGTCAACTAGATGTGGAGCAAATCTTGAGAGTCGATCGAACTTTCGTTCGTAATCAGTCAGGGACATATTACCCTGCTTGAGCTTAAGGAATTCACTCTCATTGAAATCCTTAGAGACTGAGAAAAATACATGTCCATCACTTCCTCCTTAAATTGTTCCCAACGTAACGTCAACTGCTGCTCTAGGGTCCTAGTTCAGGACATCGAATCCCACCAGTGACTTGCATCATCGGTAAACATAAACTCTGCACACCGTACCTTTTGGGCATTAGTGCAATCTATAAGTCAAAAAATTCATTCCAACTTATGAAGCCATTTTTCAACTACCAGTAGACCAGATGCTTCATCGAAGGTAGGGGACATATGCCTTCGAAATAACTCAACTATCGAGGCATAAGTCTGGAGGGTAATAGGAGCTGGTGGTGTAGGTGGAGCTTGATTTTGATTCAGCCTGCCAAGATTTTGAATCAGTTGCAGGAGGTCCCTTATTAGGTTGTTCTGATTTGCTCGAGACATTTTCCTTGAAGTAAGAAATAATTTATTTTATTAAATTTGTACACCGATACCAGAATACGTGGGATAAAAAAAATGAAATATTTCATGACTTGTTCACTTATCCTATAACCCGCATTCTTTACCTTTAGCCAATGTTGGTACACACTTTGTATGCGATTGTCAAGATCTAAGGATTCGTCTACCTCAAAATCTAGGTAAGCTTGGATATCTATCTCTTGTTGGCTAACATGATTCCTTATCTTCGTACATTGTCTTCCCCTAGCCATCTGACATCCACATTTTAATCTCTAGCCTAATAGATGTCTTTTAAAAGACACATTTTATTTTTACATATAAGATGTACATAAAGTAAAATGTAGAATGTATCACAACATAGAAAACATAACCATAGAATCATATGCATTCATAGCAAGGATTAGAACTTCATTTAGTTAAACATACTTGGGTTGTAGGATGAGGTCGACTAATAAATACAAGATGCCATGAGCGCCTTAAGTATTTCATTTTCTCATTTTAAATGTCCTACTTTGTACTTAAGGTTTTTTTTTTTTTTTACAAAATATGCTAAGTCTACAGAATGTACTAAACCCGTGCGCTGATACCATGCTGTAACACCCCGACTCGTATGGATCAAAACGTCATAAGATTAACTTTACTTTACCCGTAGACTGTAAACTTAATTAAATCATTAACTATACAGTAACATACCGTATATGCAACTTATGGGATATGCAACCAACATACCGGATATGCAAATAACATATCCTATACGCAAATTATCGTATATGCAACTATTGACGTGAATTTAAAAAAAACTAAATGTTGCTGCTTTTGTTTTCTATCTCAATGGCAATTTTAAAAATAATTTCGTTCGCATAGCTATCGACCTCAAAATTTCATGAAATTTTATTAAACTAGGAAATTATTTATATTATGACATATCTAAAAATCAGCTTCCGTCGACAACATATGAGGTATTAAAATATTTTCAAAACCCCTAAGCGACTCGGTTTAGAAGGTAACCCAGCGTAATTTACTTAAAATGACATATAAAATTATATAGACGTCGAATCGACATGATTTTGACTTTATTAAGTAGCTAATCCATGATCCTATCAAATGCCACTAGTTTTGTCCAAAAATTCTAAGTAACAATTGAGTTAAAAAATTTTGAATTTCGGGCACAAGATGAAAATTTAGAAAAACAGTAATACTAAATTGCTAATACATTCTTTTGTGGTAAATGGTGACTTGTAAGTTAATTTTTATAACACGTAACTATTTTAAACATAACTTATTTATAAAAATATTCTTAAAATAGGTCCACATATGATGTTCATAGAAATCAAATAAAAATCTGTTTAAAAAAAAAACATAAATGTTGCATTTTCGAATTAAAAACGCTAAGTCACCGACATCTCCATAGCATGTTGCATCATCTACCATCATCCACGCACCAAGCGTATCAAATCAACCTGTAAGAGGGGAATTAACCCATGAGTTTGAAATTCAATAGTTATTATTTGTGCATTTCGGTATCAAATTAGAAATTTCGAACAGTGAATTCATACCATCACATGTAGAGGGATTTCTTGCAAAATCTGATTTTTATAGCAATATCATAACACGTAGAGTCGGAGAATGATCATTCAAACTATAGTAGTGCCGAAACACCGTACCCGGAGGTACCAATTCATTCAAACTTTTAANAATTTATTCAAACTTTTAACGAAAAATCATAATTTGAAAATGAAATAACACTTGTACCTCTACCTACCTTCATTCACGCTTTTGAATTGATGAAGTTGGACGTAAATATTGCTTCCTTAATGCAACCAATACCTTTAAACAATCTCCTACACTTTTCTTTCCCTTACTTGACAAATTTTTTTTTTCCAAACTGTATATATTTCAATGTATAAATTTCACATATATTAGGAAGTGTGTAATTTGGAAATGAAAGGTAAGAAAATAGTTGCATTTATCATTTGCCAATTAAAGAGAATTTAAAATTGGTTAAGTGGTTAATTGTAATTTCATTGCTTATGTTATATGTGTGTGTACAAATGTTAATGTATATGATTTGTACATGAATATAATTTGAGGTTTATTGCAACATTTTAGCCTACCAATTATGAGATTTAATGCTTTGACTATTTAACCAAATTATGAAAAATGTGTGTGAGTATGATTGAGAAAAATGAAATAAATTGGGTTTTAAATTTAAATTCTCACCTTTGGTCTCTAAACTTAATTAAGTTAACAAAGTAAGGGGACAACATAAATCCTCAATTAGAACTTAATAGACTATATTTTACCTATAATTCGGTCATTTTGAAAAATAACGCGTACACAAAATCTAATCTTAAAAATATTTACTATCCATA
>CAIGRP010059571.1:0-22883 GCA_903798385.1 Fraxinus cuspidata | reverse complement strand
GAAATGAAACGAAAGTAGCTTCTTCTTTCTCAATCTTTCATTCTTAGAAAACAGAGTAATCTCTTTCTCTGTCAAAACTGGTAAGCATTAGGCAAAATCGGTAAGCATATTGTAAATACGGTTAGCTTAGTGTAAATTCGGTAAGTTCAGTGTTTTATTTCAAAACCAGTAAGCTCCTTGTCAATTCGGTAAGCTCTTACAAAACCGATAAGCCTTGTGTGAATCCTGTAAGTTCATTCCCTTTGAATCAATAATCTTACAATGTGACCATACTGTTTTGACTAGAATTTTATTGAACTTAAGTTGAAGTTGAAAGATAGGTTGAACTTAGGTTTCAATAAAATCCTAGTCAAAATATTACGGCCAACCTAAACAGAAGCCTATCCAACTTTAACTTAAGTTTCAAAAAAATTCTAGTAAAAAATTACAGCCAATATAAACAGAGAGACCTTCCTTTAAATTCATCCATACTAATCAGTAAAATTTTTCCAAATAGAACTGGATTGACCAACAACGGTGATAAACTTCACAATTTCATCTTCATGCCGACATAAATCTTCATTCTTCAAGTCTCAATACATTGTTTTTTGTTCCGAACTCTTTGTGTACAATTTTTTTGATATCTAATTGAAGATCATACATTGCAAGTTCTACTTTCAGATCTTTGATTTGAAATAGATTCCTTTGTGGTTCTTTAAAAGAAATTGCAAGACAAGCTTTTTTATTCTTCAAATTGTTACATACAAGAGTCTTCTTGCTTAGATAGTTCAGAAGTTTCAATGATAAAGTTTTAAAGTTTGAACTGTTTCCATGATACTCGCTCTTTGTAATATCAAGGTAATTACTCCACTTGAAACCACCAGTGCAGTAAGAAATCCTTTCTTTTGAAGGTACTCCGTGTCAAGATAAAAACTCCGTGTATTTCGTACCTTCCTTTTCTCTTTTAATCCATTTTTTTCCAAATGGATTTCATATCTAGTAACAGTTGTAGTAATCAACCGTTCCTTTTGAAAGAGGTACATAACCTCTTATTTTCTGAGGTTAGTGCATGTAATGTTGGAGTGAATCTTGGGTTTACACTGAAACAAATATTCATGTTTAGGAAAGATAATTTTTGAAGAGGCAGTGCGGGTGAATGTATTGAGAAGTTGATATATAGGTAAAATGTCTTTTTTCTACAAAAGTATGAAAATGATTGGGGAGGAGAGTGAGAGGCTGCATTTTGAAAGGTTTGTGGTGTGCTGGTGTTTTTCCACAAAGTGTACGTTTTTCATGGGCCGTGCTTCGTACACCACCAGGGGTATCTTCACAAAATGTACTCACTCTCCTATATTTTGTGCCCTGCTTAGTGTACAAGGCCTAGTGGCCATGTGAAATTATGCAAGTTGTGTAAGAGTTGGGAAATAATTACGAGAGAAATCACAAAGGTACCATTGTTTATTTTGTTCAATTTTAGTGAACTTCTCATTGTGCTTGCAAATTCTGATATTGAAAAAAAAATGCAGGTCCACCATTGGAACTATTAAGTACTTTACACAAACTAAGTCATTTTTTTATGGATGCAGGCCTCAACTCTCCTCATAATTTTTAAACTTTCGTAGAAAACTATATATACACACAGTAACACACTCAGAAAGTTCATTCCTTTTCTCTCCTAAACATTCATCTAAAAATGAATGTTTCTTTCAATGTGAAACCATGCTTCACTCCAAAAATTGTTACACTGAGAATTATGAGTTGTGTACCCATTTGACAGGGAACAGTTGATGACTATAATCTTTATCACCAATAAAATTCATTTGAAAAAATGGGTTAAAAGAGAGAACGAAGTTACTAAAATGAAGGTGCTCAATATGAACACTAAACATGAGAAATTTTTTATTACACTAAACATAGCAAAATTTATATAAATACTATTTTATTAACAAAAGTCTATCATTCAAATTAAGAAATATCAAATTGGATTTGGATAAAAGGTCATTTAAAACACGAACAATAATTAATCTATATAAATATTTTCAGATGAAATTGGATTTGACTAATTACTGTGAGATATCTTACTATTTCTTCATCTTCATACTGATAGAAATCCCATTTCTTCAATTCCTAATCGCAATTCTATATTCTACTTTTTACACCCTTTTTTTCCTACAGTTTGTTCAAGTTTTAGTGAAAGATCATACACAACAAGATCTGTTGTCAGATCTTTGATATGAAGTAGTTCCATTTGTCCAAATGTCAATGCAATGTAAGATTTTTTGCCTTCGATGTTATAACCCACAAGAATCTTGCTCCGTAAGAAATTCAAAATGGATACACAGCCTCGTATTTTTTTGAGGTTAATGCCCATTTTGAGTTTTGGAGTGAACATGATTTCCCATAGAGGCCTATCCTTCAACTTCACATTTGAAAATTAACAACCTTAATCAATAAAAATGTTTTGCAAATTTAACTGTACTTGCCAACATCGGTGAGAAACTGCACCATTTCCTCACCTTCAAGCTAACATAAATCCTTTTACTTCAAGTCCATACATCGTTTTTGTTCCCAAATCTTTGCCTACAATTATTTCAAAATTTAATTTAAGATCATACATAGCAAATTTTGTTGTCAGATATTTGATTTGTAGTTTATTCATGTGGTCCAAAAGAGGCTTCTTTGTTATTCTCGTTCCCCACAAGAGTCTTTCTGCCTAGGTAATTTACAAGCAGTTTTTGAAGTATCGGCTGCTTTCATGATGCTCACTAGACGTTGAAAAATCATGGTATTTACCTTTGCTGCAATCACCACTGTACTAAAAAATTTCTCATGTTTAGTGTTCAAATTTTAGAAACTTCATTCTCTCGTTTAACCCAATTTTTCAAATGAATTTTATTGGTGATAATGATTATAGTAATCAATTGTTTCTTGTCAAACGGGTACGCAACCTCATATTTCTCAGTGTAATGCACATTTTGATTTTTGGAGTGAAGCATGGTTTCACATTGAAAGAAACATTCATTTTTAGGAGAATTTTTAAGGGAGAAAAGGAGTGAACCTTTTGAAAAGAGAATGTTTAGTAGAAAGCATGTCTTCTTCTACAAAATTTTGAAAATAATAAGGAGGAAAGTTGAGGTTGCATCCATAAAAAAAAGGACTTAGTGTGTGTAAAGTACTTAATAGTTCCAATGGTGGACCTTTATTTTTTTCAATATCAGAATTTGCAAGCACAATGCAAAGTTCACTAAAATTGAATAAAATAAACAATGACACCTGTGTGATGTCTCTCGTTATTTCCCAACTCTTAAACAACTTGCATAATTCCACATGGCCACTAGGCCCTGTACACAAGCACGTCACAAAATATGAGAGAGAGTATATTTTGTGGAGATGTCCCTGGTGGTGTACGAAGCATGGCCCATGAAAAATGTACACACCATCACACTCACATCAGCACACCAAAAACCTATAAAAATGCAGTCTCTCACTCTCCTTCATTTTCAAACTTTTGTAGAAAGAAGACAAATATATTAACTATATATATATATATATACACACATCAACTTCTCAATACATTCACTCACTTTTCCTCTTCAAACATTCTCTTCTAAACATGAATATTTGTTTTAGTGTAAAACCAAGATTCACTCCTAAATTACATGCACTGAACTTGGAAAATATGGGGTTATGTGCTCTTTCACAAGGAACGGTTGATTATTACAACTGTTACCAGAGATCGAGATCTATTGGGAAAAATGGATTAAAAGTAAAAAAGAAGGTACTATGAACATAGAGTTTAATGTTAACACAAAGTACTCTCAAAAGAAAGGATTTCTTACTACACTGGTGGTTGCAAGTAATCTAAATATCTTGATTTTTCAAAGAGCATCATACAAACAGTTCAAACTTTAAACTTTATACTTGAAACTTTTGAACCAAGAAAACTCTTGTATATAACAATTTGAATAACAAAAAAGCTTGCCTTGCAGCTTCTTTTGACGAACCACAAAGGAATTTATTTCAAATTAAAGATCTGAAAATTGAATTTGCAATGTACGATTTTCAATTAGACATTGAAAAAACTGTACAGAGGGAGATGCGAACGAAAAAGATGTATTGGGACTTGAGGAGGATTTATGTTTGCTTGAAGATGAAGAAATAGTGAAATTTCTCAAATCAAGTTCAGTTCTATTTGGGAAAATTTTTACTGATTAGTGTAAGTTCAGTTCTATGTTTATATTGGCTGTAATTTTTTACTAGGATTTTATTGAAAATTAAAAGTGAAGTTGGATATGCCCCAGTTTAGGTGGCCGTACTATTTTGAATAGAATTTTATGGAACTTAAGTTGAAGTTGAAGGATAGGCTGATGTTAGGAATATGCCCTGATTAAGTAATTTTTATATTTGAACTTAAACGAATATATTTTACTTCTATCTCTTAAATTATGTCTAATTCAATTTAATATTATGTACCAAACGAAATACGAATGATTTTAGTGTAATTGAATAAGTTTATTTGAGATATCAATTTGATGAAAAACAGTTAAAATAAAAAGATTAGTTACACAAAAATTAAGTTTAATTAATCAAATAATTTTTACTAACAAAACTTCGTTTAGATTTTTTCCTTGTATTTCATTTTTTTCCATGACAAAAAAGATTGAAAATAAAAAATTAAGGGAAATAATACAAAATTAAGTCCAATAATAGTTTGAAAAGTGAAAAATACCCTTTTCTTCATCTGTATCATCTATGAACTACGTTCAAAAATTATTGCGCCATTAAAATTAATTATTAATAGAGCCGCAACGTGTGTTCTCGACTAAGTACATGTTTAGCCGTGCGTAAGAAAAACAGGTTTCGTTAGTAAAAAATGTTAAATTAATTTGATTTATTTTGGGTGTAATTAACGTTTCTGATCAAATTGATATCTCAAATAAGCTTATTAAATTATACAAAAGCATTTGTAGTTCGTTTGGTAAGTAAGATTAGATTGGATTAGACATAATTCAAGAGAAAGAAGTAAAATATATTCGTTAAGTTCAAATATAAAAATTAATTAATTAGAGACATAACATTAACTTCAACCTATCCTTCACCTTCAACTTAAGTTTCAATAAAATCCTAATCAAAATATTACGGCCAACCTAAACAGAAGCCTATCCAACTCTAGCTTAAGTTTCAAAAGAATTACTGTCAATATAAACAGAGAGACCCTCCTTTAAGTTCATCCATACTAATCAGTAAACTTTTTACCAAATAGAACTGGACTGACCAACGACGGTGAGAAACTTCACAATTTCATCTTCACGCCTACATAAATCTTCATTCTTCAAGTCACAATACATGTTTTTTATTCCCAACTCTCTGTGCACAATTTTTTCGATATCTAATTAAAGATCGTATATTGCAAGTTCTATTTTCAGATCTTTGATCTGAAATAGATTCCTTTATGGTTCTCCAAAAGAAACCGCCACACAAGTTTTTTGTTCTTCAAATTGTTACATACAAGAATCTTCTTGTTTATATAGTTTATAAGTTTCAATGATAAAGTTTTAAAGTTTGAACTATTTCCACGATACTCCCTCTTTGAAATATCAAGGTATTTACTCCACTTGCAACCACCTAGTAAGAAATCCTTTCTGTTGAAGGTACTCTATGTTCTTAGTACTTTCATTTCCTCTTTTAATCCATTTTTCCAAATGGATTTCATCTTTGGTAACAGTTGTAGTAATCAACCGTTCCTTGTGAAAGGGGTACATAACATCATATTTTCTGAGGTTAATGCATGTAATTTTGGAGTGAATCTTGGGTTTACACTGAAACAAATATTCATGTTTAGGAGAGAGAATGTTTGAAGAGGAAATGTGGGTGATTGTATGGAGAAGTTGATATATATATAGGTAAAATGTCTTTTTTCTACAAAAGTTTGAAAAGGATTGGGGAGGGGGGTGAGATGCTGCATTTTGATAGGTTACTGGTGTTTTTCCACAAAGCGTACGTTTTTCATAAGCCGTGCTTCGTACACCACCAGGGACATCTCCTCAAAATGTACTCTCTCTCTGTTATTTTGTGTCGTGCTTAGTGTACATGGCCTAGTGGCCACGTGGAATTATGCAAGATGTTAATAGTTGGGAAATAATTACGAGAGACATCACAAAGGTACCATTGTTTAATTTGTTCATTGTGCTTGCAAATTCTGATATTGAAAAAAATGCATGCCCACCATTGGAACTATTAAGTACTTTACAAAATTAAGTCCTTTTTGTGATGGATGCAGCTCCAACTCTCCTCATCATTTTTAAACTTTTGTGGAAAATGACATGCTTTCAGCTATAAACACACCCACTCCTCAAAAAGTTCACTCCTTTTCTCTTCCACTTACTCATTTTCTCTCCTAAACATTATCCTAAAAATGAATGTTTCTTTCAATGTGAGACCATACTTCACTCCAAAAATCAAAATGTGTATTACACTGAGAAATATGAGTTATATACGTTCCATTTGACAAGGAAATGTTGATTACTATAATCATTATCATCGATAAAATTCATTTGAGGAGTAAATATTATCACCGAGAAATACAGTTGATTACTATAATCATTACATCAACGGTTAATTGCTTCAAGAGAATGAAGGTACTAAAATGAATGTGTAAAGCCAAGACCACGCACAATAAAAGAATCGATAAACAAGAATAATCGAATCAACTGAAAGTAAACTATAGAAAATTATAATGAACATCAAAGAATTATTTCGGCCTTAGCCCCGGAGGTTCAGTGACCACTTCTAACACATACATCCCCCGTTAAGCATTCAAGAAAAGGATTATGCTCAGTTGCACTAAAACAGCCCAAAATGGCAATGAAAGTTATAAATGTTCAGAGAAATGAAGCAAGAGATTTATCTCTCAAAATACAGCAATAGATCTACAAAGATTCACCAAGAATCTCCAAATAATTTTTCGAACAACACCAGAAAACCACATTAGAGAAATCACACAGATCCTCGCAACATTCACTCAGAATATTACACAACGAACGTTACTCTATCACCAACAACACTTAAAATCAGAGATTTTAAGTGAATCTAAACAAAGGCAGAAAATCGTAGCTCATTAATCTCTTTTCTCTCAAGCACGCAAGAGCCCCAGAAGTCTACAGAAGCCAAATTAATCATGTGAAACTTAAAAGCCATTAAGCCCAAGTAAATAGTTCGATCTCCATCCAACAGCCAGAAACAAAACTTATATCAAGCATCAGACTGTACATCTCAAATAATAGAAGCGTGTTTCATAAACACGTTTTTCCCACAAAATGCTGGGATCAACAAATAAGAGAGAACCAGGGTTCGATTCCAACAGAGTGGAGAGAGAATGTGTGTGAACATATTGGGGAATGGATATTTATAGCTGAAAGCATTTGTCATTTTCTACTAAAGGGAGGAGAGTAAGAGGTTGCATACTTCAAAATAAGTCTAGTTAATTTGACTCGTAAAGTAATTAACCACTGATGTAAAATTCTATAAATTATAAATTTGGAGGTAAGTTTACTTAGGGATTTGCCCACTATGGAATTGTGCAAGTTGCTTAAGAGTTGGAAAGTACTTACGAGAGGCATCACAGAGGTACTATTGTTGTTTATTATGTTCAATTTTACTGAACTTTCGATTGTTTGCAAGTTCTGAAATTGAAAAAAATGTAGGTATCGATCATTGAAACTATTAAGCACTTTTCCCGAATATTATCAATGAACTTAGCACTTATATGGTTTCAAAGCATTTAAATTCCGAGGATACATTTGAGTGGTAAGATATGAAAATCACTTGGACCTAAGTACATTGATTAGAATCCATATCTGCTCCATGTATTGTTGACTAATCTACTTTGCGATATTTTTCTTTAGTCTAATTAGCCTTAAGTGCCATGAAGCGCACCCTATTCATTTGTCATCATGGGATATGGACACATCGAAGAAATTGAAGATTCAATCCATGTTATATGGCCACATGGAAGAAATTTCACGAAAGGAATAATGGCGGCAGCAACATTCAAATAGAAAAGATGTGTAAAAGAAAACCTTGAAATAATTAATGTATAATTTAAATTAATTTAATTTAATTTAATATGAATAGTCTCATTAGAGAGCAGTTGAAGTATTAGGTGTTTGCTTTTGTAATGCCATTGACTTGTGAGTAAATACATATCCATTAAATGTTCACACTTCAAAATGTTTAGCATTAGTGTCATAGACTTGCTTCATTGGCTTGCCAAATCCGTGGAAGTTTTGGGTGATTTACAATTTTAGTTTTATCAGTAACTTCAGGGTAAATATTGCGCTTGTTTGGTTTCTATTATTTTTAAAATACATTTTTTCTCTCTTATTTTCAATCGCATATTTTTTAATAAAATAATATTATACGCGAACATAAAACCTTTCCTTGTTTTTCAGTTCCTCATTCTCCATTAAAATAATATTTTAAAATGCATTTTGTTGAGAAAATGTGGCTTAAACAGCATCTGAAAACTATATTTGTAATTAAAGGTTAAGAATGACCATTTGACGTCGTTATGACTTGTTACTAGGTACTGCCACATGGCTGGACTATTCTCTACGAAGAACATGGCCCATGTTAATCCGAAGCCAAGTACTTTTGAGGCCCATGTATTTCCGAGGCATGTAATTCTGAGGCCTCTCATAGATCCGAGGCCCCTTAGCTAGTGACGGTTCAAGTGAAAAGATTGAACTCATGATGAAGATCTTTTTTGAATGATTGATGTGACCTTTGTAAAAAGTGTATTTGTGTCATGTCTTGTCAATGTAAGAACATTAAATATTTTGAAAAGTTAGGAAGGTTAATTTGATGTCTAGGACTTGATGCTTTGGCCGAGAAGATGAGGCCACGTGTAATTTATTCCAAAGGTCACCATTCAACACTATAAATACCTCCATCTTGTAACAATTGAGAACTAATGCAACTTTAAACACTTAAAACAATCTATTTTATTCTCTCACTGGTTCATAGCAATTTAAAATCTAGTTCTTAACGGTTGATTATTATTGCACAATCGTGTCCTGGATATCTCGTCGGAACCCGAACGAAAACATTTCGTATCGTTGAACTTCTCCCATGTCCAATCTTAGAGTGATCTCGACCGTTGATCTACCTTTACATGTTGGATTCAGTTTGCACATACATGAGTGGGCCCAACATCTGTTGGAAGCATTTTTTGAGGTCAACAGATTGGCGCCGTCTGTGAAAAATCACATTATAACCACGAGCAACCCCGTGGAAAAAGTTTTCTAAGAAAATAGTTTGGGCATCCCTCTTGAAAATGATTTGTTCTTGAAAAAAGAACAAGAAGAAGCCCCCAGAGTTGGAAAAGATATGAGCACAGATGGAGACGTCCCTCCTAGGCGTGTGAGGGAAAGCAATGATGAAGTCCATGCCACAGCTGCCCCTATAGGTCGGCATCGACCTCATCACCATCACATACGAAGTGGTATGATGATGGCAGCTGAACTCGCCAGGGAAATGTCCACCATGGCAGCCAACATGAGGAGTATTATCCACCAAAACATAGCAATGCAGGAGCTATTGAGGTAGATGCAAGGCCATGGAGGGCATCCAATTCCCTCATTTGCACCCCAACAACAGTATCAGCAAGGGGATGAGGTACAAAGTTAGAGAGTACATCCTCCTAGGCACACAAGAGAAAACAGGCCCCTAGAAATGGAAGTGGAAGTTAGCATCTCCTCCAATTAGGCATCGGCCGACCCACCTAGGCCCCTTTCAATATGGAAGACAACTTCTCCCTATAATATGAACTTAAGACTAGGCCTCAAAGGTCCGTCAGTGTATTTGACCGAATTAGCCTCGCGAATTCAGGGCCTAGATGTCAACAAAATGAAATTTCGACGCCTAGGAATAGGCTTCGGCGCTCACCTCCTAAGACATTGCGATTGGAGTAAAAGTAAGAACATGCCCCCCGTGTTGCCCTACCTAGAGATAGGTGTCAAATGAGGGATGAAGGGGTTGAGAACCAAGTAGGTCCCTCCGCCCCACCACCCAAGTATGAAGTAGATGAGAATTATGATTCGGATGGACTCCAATGATCTTGTAATTTGGATGACGATGATGAGAACTTACTCTTCTCACGAGAATTGAGAAATGCCCAAGCACCTAGCTACTATGTGATACCTAAAATACCAAAATATGGTGGGAGAGGCGACCCAGCCAAACATTTGAACAACTACAAGACACACATGAGCTTGGGAGGCACCATCCCGCTATAAAATGTAGGGCCTTCCACTTAACTCCTAGTGGAGTGGCTCAAATTTGGTATAGTAGGCTACCACCCGGTAGCATCAGGAGTGGCCCATATTCAGCGCCTTCAAGATATGAGGCAACAACCTGAAGAATCTCTAAAAAGCTTCTTGTCTCATTTTACCGACGAGATAATATATTGTGTTCAGGTCACTGATCGTGAGGCCCTTTCCGCACTACGAGGAGGCCTCAACATGAACACACTATTTTGGAGGGATGTTCAGAATCAGGATCCAACTACTTATGAAGCATTGTTAGAAATGATGAGGTGGGAAATTATCAATGAGGAGTTGATCGTTCATAAAAATAGGGCCAGCAGAGGTCTCCAGCCTCAGAAAAGGCAACGGGGGAGAGGACCCACCTCCCACCTGATGGACTACTAATGGAATCGAAATGACAACGAGGCTACCCCAAACTTAGGGCACGCCCTTGCCACGTCCACTTTAAATGCGGTGACAACATTGGTTTATGAAAACGTCACACCCGAGACCAACATCCAAAGAATTGAATCAATGTAATAGGCCCCCGAAGGGGACGAGGGCGAGGTATCGGACCTAGAGATAGGCTAAACCCCCTCGAATAATGCACATATCATCACTCATATAGCCATGACATGACAAACTACAGAGACATTACCCACCATCCCAGGTGGACAAGCCCCCAAAACAATCGACGAAACGATTCACAGCAAAGAAATAGGCCCCCAACTAGGCGTGACGGAGTAGGGAACATGAAGAGGAAAGGTCACGGGATGAACAATGAAGAGGTTGTCAAACCTGGGTAGATATCATTCCCATACATGAGATCGACACGATCTTTGGAGGCCCTTAAGTTGGTGGAGAAACAAGGAATTCCCAAAAAAATTATGCTGGAGAGGTAAAAGGCCCCCCCCATTAACCAGTTATATAGTAAACGTCATCTCCCGAAGGAGTCAGGCACCTCCTATTGTATTCACTTAAGAAGATGCAGAGGGAGTTCACTTTTCTTGTTTTGATGCCCTTGTGGTGAGGGCCGTGGTAGCTCGAAATGGGCTAAAATGGATGCTAGTGGACAACGGCAGCTCCATCAACATTGTATTCGGGGCTGCGTTTGACAAGATAATTTTAGATCAAGAGTTAACCCCTATATCCACCCCTTTATATGGCTTCACTGGAGATAGTATAATTCTAAGGGAAAAAATTACATTCGCAGTAGAGATGGGGGAACCACCTCGATCAGCCTTAAACTTCATGGAGTTCCTAATAGTTGATAGTAGGTCAGCCTACCATGGAGTATTAGGGAGGCCTGTATTGAAAGATTTAGGAGCCATCACCTTCATCCACCACCAGTGCATGAAATTCTCTACGGATCATGGAGTGGCGACGATAAGGGGTGACCAAAGAGGAGCTCGGAAGTGCTACTTAAACTCTATCTGGAAGGCCGAACCTGGGGACTTCAACATGATAACTAGCAACGTCGATACTGATGTTCCCAAGAAGAGGCCTACATTTGATGAGAATGACCCCCGCATTATCAAAACTAAGTCCCAAATGGCCCTAATGGAGGAGCTGAAATGCTTCTCGGTGGATCCGTCGGACCCCACCAAGTTGTTACAGGTGGCAGGGACCTAGCCTCAGAATTTAAGGAAACTCAAGATTTTTTTATGTGAGAATCGAGATATCTTTGCTTGGAGGCATGAGGATATGGTAGGCATCGACCTCGTGGTCAGTTTCCACCACTTGAAAATTGATCCTAAGTTTGCCCCGCACAGACAGAAAAAAGAGCTCTGAATTCGGAATGATATGAGGCCTTAAAGGAAGATATATAGAAGTTAATCAAGAACGGCTCATTAGGGAGGCCCTCTACCTAAAGTGGGTCTCCAACACAGTCTTAGTAAAGAAGTATAACGGGAAGTGGAGGGTATGCATTGACTTTTTTTACCTTAACAATGCCTATCCTAAGGACAGCTTCCCACTCCCGAGGATAGATCAATTGGTAGACTCCACTCCTGAACACAAGTCTTTGAGCTTCATGGACACCTACTCCGGGTACAACGATATCCCCAGGTGATGAGGAGCATACCTCCTTCATCACGGATATGGGACTTGACTGCTACAAGATGATGCCCTTCGAGTTGAAGAATACCGGAGCCACTTACCAAAGGCTTGTNACAAGTCTTTGAGCTTCATGGACACCTACTCCGGGTACAACGATATCCCCAGGTGATGAGGAGCATACCTCCTTCATCACGGATATGGGACTTGACTGCTACAAGATGATGCCCTTCGAGTTGAAGAATACCGGAGCCACTTACCAAAGGCTTGTGAATAAAATGCTTGCCGACTTACTTGGCAACACGATGGGGGTCTACGTGGATGACATGCTTGTCAAAAGTTTAAAGGTTGATGACCACATAACCTACCTCAACGAAGCTTTTCAAATCTTACGAAGGTACCGCATGAGGTTGAAGCCCTCAAGTATGCGTTTGGGGTGGCGTCAGGCAAGTTCCTGGGATGCATGGTCAACCAAAGGGGCATAGAGGCAAATCTCGAGAAAATACAAGCACTGATTGAGATAAGGTCCCCTCAGAAGCCGAAAGAAGTACAAAGCCTAACTGGTCAGGTGGCCACTTTGAGTCGCTTTATCTTAAAGTCTACCGATAAATGCCTCCATTTCTTTAATATTTTGAAAGGGAAAAAGAAATTTCATGTGAAGAGGCCTTCCAAGGGCTGAAAAAGCTCTCCTCTCAAAGCCCAAGCTGGAGAAGCTCTACAACTTTACTTGGTAGTCTCCAATTAGGCAAAAAATGCAGTACTCGTCAGGGAAGAGGATTCAACCTAGTTGCCGGTTTATTGCATTAGCAAGGCACTGCTAATGCCTGAAACTCATTACCCGGACATGTAGAAGTTAACTTTGGCTTTGATAACTACCTTCTGTAAGTTGAACCCCTACTTCCAATCCCACACCATCCATGTGTTGACGAATTTCATGCTCAGACAAGTATTACAAAAACCTGATGCCTTGGGAAGATTGTTGAAATGGGCTGTAGAATTGAGTGAGTTTGAAATCCTCCTCAATGCAAGAACCGCCATTAAGGGCCAGGCCCTAGCAGACTTCATGGCAGAATTCACCAATGTCCCTGAAATTGACGAAATAATGGAGCCTGTCGAGCTCCCTACGTGGAGCCTATTTGTGGACGGCTCAGCTAGGGAAGTAGGCACAAGCGCATGTATGCTGCTAGTGAGCCTTGAGGGTCATAAGTTGAACTACGCTGTACAATTCGGGTTTAAGGCCACTAACAATGCGAACAAATATGAGGCACTCCTTGCCGGCTTGAGGCTTAGCAATGAAATGCAAGTGAAGAGGTTGCTCATCAATAGTAGGATAGGAAAATGGCAACTTTGTAGCCATGGATAAAGCCATAACTGCCTACCTCAAGCTGGTAATGAGCTTGCTCCTTCCTTTGAGAAATTTGAACTGACTCAAATCCCACGCATTGGTAATGTCCACGTCGATGCTTGTCTAAGCTGGCTAGTAGCAAGGATTCTGAGTTATTGACAATGGTACCAATTGAGCACCTCTTGAGGCCATCCACCTCCACGGAAGAAGTAATGTGGATGGAAGGAACCCCAACTTAGATGCAACCCCTCGTGGCCTATCTTAAAGATCAGATTTTGCTAGACAACAAAGAAGAGGCTTGCAAGCTAAGGAGAAGGTCCGCACATTCTAATGGATGATATTCTCTATAAGCGCGGATTCTCTTTGCCCCTCCTTCAATGTGTGGAAGGGGAGGAAGTCGCCTACATACTCTGCGAGATCCACGAGGATGTTTGTGTTAATCACTCAAGAGGACTCGCTTTGGCTAGAAAAGTACTGAGGAAAGGATACTATTAGCCTACCTTGAAAAATGATGTCATTCAATTTGCTCGAAAATGCAATAGATGCCAGGGCTTCTCTCATGTCCAAAGATATCCCTCCCAGGAGTTGACTACAATGTCCAGCCCCTAGCCCTTCAGCAAGTGGGGCGTGGACCTCATTGGCCCTTTACCCAGTGCAAAGGAAGTGCTAGTTTCGACATTGTTGCAATTGATTAATTCACAAAATAGGTAGAAGCCAAACCTCTGGCAAAGATTATGGAATCTAACACCTTCAAGTTTCTGAAGAAAAATATCATATGCCGGTTTAGGAATCCCCACACGATCGTCTCAGATAATAGGAAGCAATTTGATAATAAAAAGGTAAGAGGCCTCTATGAAGAGTTGGGAATTAGGAAACACTTTTCTACTCCTCATCACCCCCAGGCTAATGGGCAAGGCAATGAATAAAACTATAAAGTACACTTTGAAGAGGAAACTCGACACAGCCAAAGGAGCCTGGGTGGATGAGTTGTCACAGGTGCTATGGGCAACCCGAACTACAAGTAGAACCCCAATTGGTGAGACTCCCTTCTCGATGACCTACTGTACCGAGGTGATGATCCCAGTAGAAGTGGGATTACCTTTCCCCTGAAGGCTGCACTTCAGTAAGATATTAAATGATGAGTTCAGAAGGTGTGAACTCAATTTCCTTGAAGAAAAAAGGGGTGACTCCTAGACAAGATTGGCAGCGTATCAAAGGAATATGACCCGGTATATAACGCTAAAGTGATGAAGAGGTCCTTCCGAATAAATGACTTGGTGCTTCGAAAAGTGTTCTTGTCCTCCAAAGAGCAGGGGTGGGAACCTTGGGACCAAATTGGAAAGAACCATACCACATCAAGGAGGAGATCCGACCTGGTACCTACTGGATCAAGGACATGGATGGAAAGATTCAACCTCATCCATGGAATGTTGAGCATTTAAGAATGTATTATCAATGAATGTAACATGTAGCTGGAAGTTTTTTCCCAGCGTCTGCAAATAAATAAAAGCTTTGTTTTAGGAAAGCTGTCGGGCGTAGATGCTTCGGAGAAGAGGATCAGATCTTAAAAGGGACCACCTCGTTCGTACCCCGAGGCGCACACAACATGCCTCCATTTGAAGAAGCTAAACGTCATAGGAGAAGCCTCTACATGGATAAACTATCCACCATGTGGGGAAGTGTAAGCACTTCGGAGAAGAGGATCAGATCCCAAAAGGGACCACCTCTTTCGTACTCTGAGGCACACCCACATGCCTCTCTTGACGAAGCTGAACGTCATGGGAAAAACCTCTACATGGATGAACCATCTACCATGTGGGAAAGCGTGGACGCTTTGGAGAAGAGGGTTAGATCCCAAAAGGGACCACCTCGTTGGCACTTTGAGGTGTACATCTCAAGCCTCTCTTTAATGAAGCTGAACGTTGAGAGAGAAAAGGATGGATGTCGAATTCGATTAAGCCCATTCCAATTACAATTAATTTAAATCTTAAGTTACATGAGTGCGCCAGTTCGAAGTTAAAGTCCAGTTTAGTTGATTCAAAGCATGAAAATATTGAAGAGGCTGGATGTTGGACATTTATTAAGCCTGTTCGAATTACAATTACGTTAAATCCTCGAGTTATTTGGATACACCAACTCGAAGTTAAAATCCAATTTAGTTGAAGCTCAAATGCCAGTTGGTTATGGTTAGTCAGTTACCAAGGTCCTTTTACTTAGAATAAAAATGACAAAATCACAAATAATGAAAAACTTGTAAAAAAATTCCATTCATTAAGTAAAAGATATTTTACATAAGCTGGCCAGATATCTACATACTAATCTACTGTTGAAGTGGCCCAGGAGCCAGTGCCTCAATGACAGGTGCTTCGATCGTTACTTGTTTAAAAGCCTCTTCAGGAGGGACTTCCTCTTCAACAACTTCCTGCCGCCTCAATGAATTCAGCCCTAAGCTCAGAGGTGTCGAGATTTGGATATAGCTCCTCAACCCATCCCACCACTTCGGCATAAGTGAACTTCCTCCAGTAGATGGGGAAGCATTGGTACTCCTCAGTCAAATGGAAGTTGGAAATGTAGTTCTTCAATGCTACATCACCGCCTGTTGAGCCTCAGCTTTTTCATTCTTAGCCTCATCCACGAAGTATTTGATTTGGCTCTCTATAAACTGGTTCACATCTCTGCACCCAGTAAGTTCGAGGTTGTCCTTCTCGAGAGCCTCGGCCGTTATTTTCTGGTGGTTGTTTAAAGTCTCCACCTTCTTGGTCAGAGAAGTTACTTCACATTCAGATTCTTAGACCTCCTTCTTTAGAGCCTCTATTTCAGCTAAGGCAGAACTCAGCTTCTCCTCATCCTTAGCCCGCTGGGTCTTCATTTTCTCAGCCTCAGACTTTATTTTCTTTATTTCGGCCTTGGAGTCAGCAAGCTTATCCATTGAGGCTTTATTCCTTGGCTTACCACAGTGGCAGTGAGGTCTACTACATCACAGGTGGACACGTACCTTTGCCACCTCTCCCTCCAGAACTTATTGAAATTCTTCGTAGTACTCCTTACTTCTAGCAGCAGCATCTACCGGGGCAATCATGTCGTCCCTTCCAGCCAAAAACCTCCCAGATTTGACTGGGGTCATCTCCACTTGGCATTTTTTGGTGGCCTTTGAAGCTGATGACTCCTTCTTCTCAGCCTCTTCATTGGCCTTCCTCATATTTTTCATCTTTACCGCCTTCATCATTAATTCCATAAGCTTGGGCAGTGGTAGAGCATCCTTGACAGGATGAGACCCAGTTACGCCAAACTTCACAGGAGCTCCACTGTCGTGAACTAATTTCTTCTTCTTCTGAGGCTCCTCTTTTTTCCCTTTTCCCTTATCAGTGGCCCCATGGGCCTTTTCGGGAACTTTCTCCTCGGCACCCTTCTCAGCATGGGCCTTTCTGGGGCATTATAGTCTACTCCTCACTTATTTGGCACCAGAAGAGGAAGGCTTTAGAGCCTTTGCATCAGTAGGGACAGTGACCTTTAGTATGGTGGCCATGTCCGGAGTAGGGTACTCCTTCTCAAATTTGTCTACAAACAACAAAATTGTTAGAAACTTACGAAAGAAGACAAATGCAAGTGAAAGAGTTTCATATTCTTGGGAGCCATCAATCCAAAGACCAAAAAATATCTACTTCGATCAATGAGAAGGTCGAAGCTTCGAAGCTTTAGTGAACACTTGTAAATATCTTCGATCACTTCCAACTCTGCCTCTTGGAGCTTATAATGTGATCCAGAATCTGCAAACGAAGCAAGAAAGGATTAGCACAAGGGATTATACAAGAACTAAAAGCTATGTAGGGCGAGGCACTCACGCGTTTCGTAGTACTGGGTCGGTACTGTGCAAGCTGGGACAATATCCCCCTCTACCATTTACCATCTACACCTCACCTAGAACCAGGATTCCTTCCAACTTTTGATGGAGGAAGGAAGCCCCATTACGAAAAGAGCATGAGTCCCCCATGGGTGATGTAATACCATTCCTTGGAATCATCCCTTCCCAACCACCCTAGCCTGGAAGATGGTTTGAAATATATGCTTAGGCATGTCCTCGCCCAAGGACACCTCCTTCCAGAGGAAGTAGGCCCCAACCAATTGACTCCACCCAATTGATAGGATTTGGGTGAGGGATAACATAAAGGTTCTCAACACCGCTCTAAAGAAGGGGTATAGAAGCAGACGCACTCCTGCCTTAAGCAGGAATTCACTAATAGCTACGCACCCAGGCCTTGGAAAACACGCATGTTTATGGGCCTCGGGTACTAGCATTTCTATATAATGAGGAATGCAATATTTTTGCCTAAGTTCGGCTAATTTTGCGGAGGTCATGGATGAAGGAACCTTGGCAGCCCCCCAGCCCGCCTAGTAATCTATAGGCTCCTCATTCATACTATACCAGTCTCCTGACTCCCCAGACACAGATGCGTCCCCAAACCTAGCCACGGTGACTGCCATAGACACCCTGGAGGCCATAACAGTTCAAGAACATGATGAAAAATTACAAGAAGATCGAACAAATATTATGAAATCCCTTTCATAAGGAAATACCTAAAGAAGAAATAAGATCTACGAACTCGTCGGAGAATAAAATAATGCCAAAAAACTTCTAAAGGATAGGGAGCAAGAGAGAATTCAAAGAATGTTTTGCAAAGGTAAAACTTTCAAATGGCATGATTTTGGTTTTTATACAAGGAGGAATTTTATCTCAGCCATTAGATCGAGGCCCAATCAATTTGAGGCGTCCAATCCTGTGATAAATCCAAACCATAGAACTCAAAATAGTTTATGCCACTAATGCCTCAGATTTGGTGGCCTCAGATTGCGTCATGAGTATCATGCGACGACACATAAGTGCTTTCCACAAAATAATGCATGCTCATCATTAGCCATCATTACGTATTTAATGTAACGACCTTACGTGCATTAGAAGTTGTATTGCTATAGCTGCCCCCGCCTTGAAAACATGCACAAACCGTCAAATTATGCGCACCAATATCGAAACCAATCAATATGATGTTCAGCCTTAGCAGTTTACCCATAGACCTGTCTCGGCCTCAATATGAAATTCAGCTACTCTCAAGTACTTTAGCTTCGACGGTTCGCCCATAAACCTACCTCATCATTAAAAACCTGCTTGCCTCTTTTTCAACGTCGCTTCGGCACCCCAAATCCCCCCATTGTAAAGTAAGCCAGACTTAAACCAACTGTTAAATTCCACGCACAGCATAAATATCTTTGCCTGAACTTGGGGGACTAGTATGATGGAATACAAACTTTAACGTCATCGCTAAAGTCCGCGCATGACATAAATAATCATACATGGACTTGGGAGACTATTGTTATGACTTGATACTAGGTACTGCCACGTGGCCGGACTGCTCTCTACGAAGAACAAGGCCCATGTACTTCTAAAGCCAAGTACTTCTGAGCCCATATATCTAGGTTTTCGAGGCCCATGTCATTCCAAGGCCTCTCCCAGATTCGAGGCCCCTTAGCTAGTGACGGCCCAAGTGCAAAGATTGAAAACATGATGAAGATCTTTTTTCGAATAATTGATGTGACATTTGTAAAAAGTGTATTTGTATCATGTCTTGTCAATGTAAGAACATTAAATGCTTTGAAAAACTAGAAAGGTCAACTTAATTGCTAGGACTTGATGCCTTGGCCGAGAAGATGATGCCACGTGTAATTTGATCCAAGGGTCACCATTCCATTTGTAACATTATAAATACTTCACCATATAACAATTGAGGATTAATGCAACTTTGAACACTTAAAGCAATCTATTTTATTCTCTCACCGGTTCATAACAATTTAAAATCTAGTTATTTACGGTTGATTAGTATTACACAATCGTGTCTCGGATATCTCGCCGGAACCAGAACGGAAACGTCTTGTGGTTGAGCTTCTCCCACGTCCAATCTTGGAGTGATCTCGAACATTGATCTACATTTACGTGTTGGATTTAGCTTGCACATGCACGAGTGGGTCCGTCATCTGTTGACAGTATTTTTTGAGGTCAACAGATGCGAAAGAATCAAATGGGTTCTTCTAGAAAGTGAAGATAAATTTTATAGACATTTGTTTATTCGGAAAAAATATACAGATGTTGAGAATGTGATGATCTAGATGTCATTATCTGCCTCAAATTACAGTTCCTAATAAACTATTATAGAGATAATACAAAAAAATCACAATTTGGACAACTATGTCCAAGAACGACAAGTTCGAAGAAAAAAGTGGTTGTTTATTTAGCCCCTGTTTGGTTTGGATTAAACTTTAATTAAAAATTCATGTCAAAATCAACAATTAATTTTAACTATACATTTTGTGGGATACACAACTTTTCATCCACACATTTCTTCAATTTTTAACAAAATTTACTAAAAATCTGATTTTAATTTATACCAAATGAGGGCTTAATGTGGATCAAATGACTTTTTTAGTACATCTTTCATTTAAGGTAAATTTGATTCGAAATAATCATATAAAAGTTTCAAAATCCTACATGGACTCACATTACTAATCCTATTAGGACTCCAGCACTAGTTCTTTTTGTAAACAATTCACACAAACCTTGGTAAAAGCAAAAGTCGGGATCAGAGTGGGAAAATTTTACGTAGAGAGGGAATGGTGATCATATAATCCTTGATTTTTCTTCCAAATTTTATGTTGGTTTATTCAAGGTAAGACATACGAGAATAATATCTTTTGATTATTTTTTTAATAATAGTTATTCGTGAAATGCTAATAAATCTTAGGATTCTTATAATGAAATCAAATGCGAACTTTTTTCGAAATTCCAAATAACACAAACTATTCGTATCATCGCGGACAAAATGTATTATGAAATTATATATGACTTGTGATTAAATCTTTCTATCGATAAAAACTGAACATATTGTATCTTGTTGAGTACTTTAACGTGATACTCTTAACGACCTAACGTTTTTGCCTAGAATCTTAAGTTTCCTTGTTAAGTATTTATTTCAGGTGTGAGAGAACAAATAAATTTCTTACTTGCATATTTTACGATTATATTATTTGACTTTAGATGGTTTCTGCATCCTTTTATCAATAAATGAAATTTAAGTAATATTTTGAGTTTATTTGAATTTGGGGCTTTACCGTTAGTCATATTCCATCATTGTGCTCGTTTTTGCCAAATATATAAAATGTTTGTAGGGAGAAAATATTCAAAGTGGAAAAGCTCAATAATTTTCTAAGCATAGACGTCAGGAATATATTATTTATAGGTAGAAAATCATTGAAGTTAATTTGGTCAAAAAAATTTCGAAATATATGTTGAAATTATAAATCAATGACACATTTGTAGGGAGAAAATCTTAGAAGAGACTATCAATAGTTGGAGAATGTAGCTGAAAAAAAATTGAAATTTATATATGTACTAATTGAAAGAAAGTCAAACTCTAAATTATATTTTCTTTAACCACTAAGAAAAATTGACTAGAATTCCTACTCGAAAAATCTCCTAATTAACTTATTAAGTAAATCAATGTTAAACATGTTAGGAGTGGGAAACTACTCAAATTTTCTACATAAACTTGTAATTCAAACCCAAAATATGCAAACTTTCCATGCAATAGCTAGTGTGACTTCGAAAATTGATTTGCAAAATTACAAGTTACCTGACTTTCAATGGACCGCGTGACCGATGGCCAAGCTTCAACACGCATCAAATGCTTTGTACATTTTAATGCATGCACTTGAATCAAGCAGGTCCCGACATGATCATTATCATCTTGACTAGCCATATATGCGGGTTGTACTGTATGTCACGGTGCATTTTTGTTTTTTAAATCTTTCACCAAAAAAATGACAGGAAAAAAATATACCAGCTGAATCTATCCAGATTTGCACGATGAAACATGGTTTTATGAATAAATTGGAACTCTTACCGCATATTTTGAAGTACTTTTATTGGGAGCAACAATATCGTACTTAAGCTTATGGGTTGGATCACTCATATGAAGGTCAAATGTTATAAAATGTTATTTATAATCTTAGGACATGAGTAATTAATTTTATGAGGTTGCTGAAACTCAATCTTACAAGTGATATCAAAGTCAAGATCATGAATTTGCACTTGAATTTTATATTGATCCGTTAATCCATTTTGCCAAACCCTAATCTATTTCTTTTTTTTTTTTTTCATTAAAACTTTTCAAAGATACACTGTGATGTGTGAATAATAGTACATTGCATTACTCGTAGTAAAGGTCCTTGATATATCTAGGTTACCGTCGACATATCAGACATCTTCTTTCCTTTGATTGTGACATTTATTTCGCACATCTATCATGGGGAAAATCAAGTTGCTATAGAGGGTTGGGAATGACGCTACCATCTGGAGTATGATCCTCTCACCTTGCCCATTCACACTCTAGTATAGATTGATAGATACGGTCTTCATACATTTAGGGACGTCTTTAGATTTTATTGTTTCTTTATTTATATTTATACATGTGGTAGTGCCTTCTCATTTACTGCTTTCACCTTTCATATATTTGATTGGAGGTTAGGTTTATGCCTATCAGGGGCTGAGTCAGAAAGATACGTTAGGTTAAACTGAAATTTAATTTTTTTTCAATAAATTTATACCATAAAAGATGTTCTAAACTACACGAGATTTAGTTTAAAATGTTAAATTTATGACACTCATAATAATGTGGGTCATAATCAATGTTGTCAAAACCGATCCTGTCGGTTCGACCGGTAAAATTGGGAACAGGATCCAAAACCAAGCCAAATCATGCCCTCAACGACAAAATCGTTCAAAACCCATTGAACCGGCTGGTTCAACCGTAAACCGATGAACCATTCGTGATTTTGTGGTTTTCACAATTTTATTATTATTATTTTTTAGTTTAAAAAATTTTAATTTCATGAATGAACCTCATAAGTTACAATTCAAAGGCCCATAGAGAAATATTGGATTGCATGTTCATTTTATGATGCACTTTTTCAAATGGTTTCATAAACTTTCAATGTGTGATAGTGTCTTTTATAGATGCTATTTTCTCCAATGGTTTTATAAACTTCAAATATGGATAGTGACATACAAAAAAAAATGTTAAAATGCCTATCAAAATCATTTTTTCAAATATATGTTTAATTGACTAATTTCATTTTGAATCCCAACTAATTAAATG
>CAIGRP010059558.1:0-24425 GCA_903798385.1 Fraxinus cuspidata | reverse complement strand
ATTAGATAAGATTTAAGCTATAAGTTATTTACGATTTGTAATTATGATTTTGAAACTTATCTTTACGTAGAAATTATTAAGTAAATACAGTATTTTATAATTTTAGATGTTTAGTATGTATTATTTAATTTATTTGAATTATTGAATTTTTTTACAATGATTATAAATATAAAAAAAACGTTTTTTTACACTTAGACTATCTAGACTTGTAAAGCTTGAAGCTTTGTAGCCACGCTTTACGCTTTTTAAAACTGATAAAAACACAATATTATAAACTTCATCGAACAATCCAATGCACGAACATGTTCAATAATTATTGGGACAATTAACTCCATTTCTTCCTTAAGCTTCATTTGCGAGTAAAGACTAAAAAACTTGCAGTTACAGAGAGAGAGAGAGGTGGAGGAAAAGTCAAGAACCCATCTCACATTCTCACCGTCCTCATCAAAAGGTAATTTCTATCTCTACTTTTCCTGCAATTCAGATTGTTACTCGGGTTTTCTGGTTAATTTCTTGTTAATATAATAATTCTTTTCTACATAACATCTAAAAGAAATTCTCATTTTTATTGGATGCATTAATAATTTTTATGATTTAATTGTGGGGTTCTTGGGTTTGTTAAATTTATCTATAATGGGACATTTAATGAGACATTCCCGGTATTTTTCGTTGTAATATCTGCTCTATTCATTGAAATCTTCTACTAAAAGTATTCAATTTAACGGATATATATTGTTTGTGTCTACATCAGTTGATGAGAAACCATACAAGTTATCTTTAATATTATAATTTATGCTTGAACAAAGACTTTGATTGGTCAAATAAATAGCTCTAAATATTCATGCATATATATCTGTTTTCTTTTATATTAGTTTCTCAATCTAATGACGGAGATACTAAAAAAAAATGCCAATGTTCATAAGTTCCAACTTATCCTATTGTAATTTCCTACACAATTTCACAAGAAATTGTAATGTAAGATTCTGAAACTGTGAATTATTTGGTAATTAGTTTTCAAGGTTAGGCATACTTTTTTATAATTTTTCTTTCATTGTTGTCATTGTCATTAAATTTTTAAAAAGATTTTCATGTCCTAATAGGTAACTAAAGTTCATTTGGAGCTATTATTAGTCCCCTGATGGACTTCACGATTATCTAAAGATTTCATGAATTTTCTGATTTTAATGAATCCGACCCTTCTCATCAGCTATCATAAAGGTTAAGGATCATAATAAAAATTTAAGTATCGTAAAGGATTATAATAATTTGCAATCAAGATTATGTCTTGATCTTTACATGGGTGTGTATATGTCATCATATAATGTGAAAATATCTTGTCAGATTTTCTTAGAAATATCGCATGCATATACTAGTCTTAAACTACTCGATTCATGGTCAAATCTTTCACCTGCTACGTCTGAACTCTTTTTCTTTTTTATTCAGAAAATTAGGAAATCTGGGGGCAATAAAGAAGAGAATTTGTATACATTTTTTTTTTTGTGAGGATGTCTGAAACATATACAATGAGTAACAATGAGGTTGTTCAACATTATTTGAGTAGTACAATTCCAGATGAAATTGCTAAAAATTTGAAAGAGATCTTTCCCGAGTTTGGCGATCTTGATGATGAAGAAGTCCTTCTGCAACAGGTATTCCAGAATTTATGCAGCTTTCTTTTTAAGATTATCTAAGGATAGCATTAGATTGTCATATTAGTTAAGGATAGTGTTGGATTGTGGGGCCAGAAGAAAATTCCTGCACGGATGGAGGAAACAAAACCATCAGCAATGGACTTTTTGGAGCTGAACTGCACCGTGCACATTTCCCCTCGACCACAGGATTTCATGATGTATCATAGGTAGCAGTAGCCCTTTAGATGATTATTATTCTTTTAGGGGTGTTTAAGGTCGCTACAGTGTGCCAACCACAAAGAATTTATTAAGAGCCGGTTCTGGGTGGTGTATATATATATAGATTGAGAGGCACAGGATCACTATTGTAATTCTCTTTCATTACAGTGAAAAGTGTGCTGCGGTGAGAGACATAGCTCTCACGTTGAGAGTGAACTATTATAAATCTAAGTGCTTGCTCATGCATGTTTATGATTCCGTTTTGCTTAATATTGCCCCCATGCTAGGGTGTTAGTTCTTAATTAATGGGATATACGATACATGCTTTCAGGATAGTCTGGTATTCTGTTTCTTTATTGTCGAGTAACTAATTGATAGATTTCTGTTAAATCCCAGGAAAGTGCATACATGTATATTCAAGCCAATGGAAAGAACAAAATTACAACCTCTGCTTATGGTCAAACCAGTAACAGGAGTGAGTTTTCAACAGAAGCGGGTGAATCATCACACGGCACAAGCATTGAATCATGGTTGGCCCTCGATGAAGCCCTTGCTAAGTCCTTGGAGTTGGGAGATGATTTTGACAATTTATATATTTCTGAGCACAATGGCACTTCAGTTGGTAATTATTTACCGTAGTCTTTCTGCTTATATTCTAGTCAGGAGTTGATTTTAACAATAAATCTAAATTCTGCAATATGGACATTCTTTAATTGGTCAAAGTGCCAATTTTTGTTGTCTTTCTGTTTTGTAAAAGAAAACTTCTCTGCACATTTTGTTTTCCAAGATTGACTTATATTTGCTGAATAAGTATGGGTTCTCTTGCTCCTCCGATGCTTAGATTGTATCCATTTTCATCATCGGTAATTAAAATTACACTCCTAGGCTGTCGAATGTTATTGAAGGCTAGAGGTTGAGAGTCGTAGCGCCTAAATAACATGAAAACTAAATGCACAAAAATATTAATATGAAATATAAGAAAATGATTAACCTGGGGATTTCTATTCCAATGTATCAGCCTTTGTTCTGCAGGAGGGATGAAATGAAAAAAAATTATACCCATGGGGAAAGAAACTTATTTTCTTCTCCCTTGTTTGGTGAGAAGTAGGGAAAACAGGAGGAATTAAGTTTTATATGGGCGATTTAAAATAATGGATGGAATGGATCATGAATTCATTTTCTTTGCCTCCTCTATTCCCTTTTTACCAACAGTGCTAAATGTTTCTCATCCATCATTTCCTTTCCTCCTCTTTTCTACAATACCAAACCCATCTCCAGAAAAGCTCTTGTGCTGCATTCTGTTTTAATAGTAATGTAATACAGAAGAGACTCAAATTCAGATTAAAAGCAGAATGAGCCTAGGATACTAGTCCAGAAAATCCCAAGTTGAACCAGGATGTAAATAGGAAGATATAATAGATTTTCATTTACTAAATGTTTCTTAAAGGTTAACGAAGGCAAATATAAAGACAAGAAGGCATGCATAGTTAAACCAATATGCATATAACATTACATTCTTATCTGTTTTAAATTTCAATATTCCCACTGCCTTGTGGATTTCTTTTCATTTTCACTAAATACTGATACTGTAAGTGACCTATATACTGATCTACAGAGAGCGGAGAATCAACTCCTAGGGAAACACCTGTCAGGGTACTTACACTACTTTGTCACGCTTTGTGCTCTGTACTTTTCATTTCACGAGGTAATAAAACTCATGCTAAGTTATTATTTTTGTTTAAATGCAGATTGTGAATCAGAACATAAGAGATGATGAAATTGATACGGATAATATGACCTATGAGGTGAGTAGACTGCATAATTGGCATAAAAAATTATGCTTGACTCTTAAATTCTTTGCTTTAATGATTTCTGTTTCATGGAATTCGTTCTAATTTCTCCTACTTATTGTTGTGATTATATATGTGCTTCAACCTGTGAGTGTAAAATAATAATAATGAATTGTCTTTCAACTCAATTCGATGGAGTTTGTTATAAACTATGAAATAACATAAATATTTAGTCATTTGAGTCAATTTACGCAACATATTTAAGGAAAAATTGGAAAAATTATTAAAAGCCATTAATAGAAATGGAAACACCACGTACTTCTTGTGTGTATACGCAAGAATATGTCAAAGTGACTTGTGGCACGATTGGTGGGAAGTTTAGATCCCAATAAGGAAGAAAACAAGTTAAAACCTTGTTTATTATACTCTCCAATTGTGTCTACGTACCAAGCATGCAATTGGAGTTGAGGATGCTCACTCAGAGTGGTAAGCAAAAATTGTCAAACCGAAAAATCGAACCAAAATCATTGATGATACGCATTAAAGAATTGGTTTTGAAGTAAACTGAATGCCCCAAAAATGGTTTAGTTTGATTTCGAAATTGTAACGACGACTTGAAATCAAATTGGACTGTTTAAAATAAAATTAAATAACTTTAAATTTTTGCTAGAAATGTACAAATAAATTACAATCTTAATCTTCAAAATATAATATAACCATTAAATTTTTAATTATGCTCCTTGTACATTCTTTCTTAACATGATGATTGATATTGTGTGTTGACAAGTGTTGATTGGATGGAAAACTGTTAACTGTCCAATGGTGCACAATGTAAAGAAAGATGAAGAAGATAATGTACATGTAGCATGATTGTTAAATTTTAATTAAAAATGAGCAATTTGGTCAATACTCCATTACCAAATACCAAAAATTAGTTAATTTCCTTAATTTCGTAACCCCATTGTTGAGATATTTCTTTAATTTTGTTGGTATTAAATTTACATTTGATATATATAGGTTTTTTTATCGCCAATAAAATATGAAACTATTTTATAATCATTTAACTAGTGACGATAAAGTGAACATGAAGAAAAATATACAATCAAATCGTGGATTAAAATCGGACCAAATCGTTAGGTTTAGATGTGTGAAAATCTTAAACCGTTTAAATGGTTTGGTTTAGGCTTGGGTTTTTCTCAAACCATTTAGAACGGTTTGCTTTGAAAATCTATAAAAAATTGGTCAAATCGGACCGCTTACACCCTGCCCATACACTCCAAAGCCATCACTGCAAACAAAGCCAAAGAAGAGAAGGAATAAATCCCAGAGAAATATGCATGAACAGAAACATCCCTCTTTTGTTGTCTTCATTTTTACCTTCTCATTCCTTCTCCAAATGTACATATACCCATTGGTCTGTTTTTACGCTATTCTTATATGCATTCTTTTATGTTCTATCTGATTATCTCCTGTTTAATTGTGTTAGCAACTGCAATCACTAGGGGAAGCTGTTGGACGTGAGAGCAAAGGACTTTCAGAAGACCTCATATCACGATTGCCAAGTTTCAAATACAAAACTGGGTTGTTTTCAAAGAGAAGGAAAAAGGAAGTGTAGGAACCTATGACCAAAAATATCTGTTTGTTGAATATGTTGCATGTTTTAGTAAAATATATTTGTGCTATCACTAAAACACACCTTCATTATTAGGACTCATAAATAACTGACCTACGATCTGTGATATATTATGTTCATGTTTATCATTGGGCATTACACGATATACATATATTGACCTGATGGAGTACACATAGTATAATGTCGTCAAGCTCGGGTTGTTAATGTGTAAGCTCAAATAGCATTAGAATAGGTAAGAAGCTATGTTTTCGAGAAGACATGGATGGGTGGATTTAGGTTAACCCTAGTCAAAATGGGGTCTTTTATACAAGTTTTGCCTACAACATAGTTTTAATTGACAAGACTAGGAGGGAATAAATCATAAATTAGAATTTCAGGTGAGCACTTTGGAATATAATTTTTTAGATTTGAGTAGAACTAAGACAAAATACTTTATTCTTTAGTCAATAATAGTGGAGACACAATAGTTGATTACGTTGTATGTCAAAGTAGTTGTTTTTGTTATTTAGGGTTGGTTATTAGTAAAGGACTTGAATAAGATTTAATGGATAGTATTAGAATAGATTAGACGAAATGGAGGAGTGTTGCATGGTTTTTATGCGAAGAGAATTTAACAATGAAGTTAAGAAAACAATTCCAAAGAACGAATATCGACAACTATTTTTTTGGAACCGAGAGTTGCTTGTTAAAGGACAAAATGCGCATAGGATAAATGTTGCAGAATGTAGATATTAAGATGGATACGTGGCATATTAGAATCCACTCGTCATATTGTTTGGTTACTTTTCTTCAAGTTTTTTGCTTTCCCGTTCGTATTTACATTTTGGGAATAACATAATTCCTACATAATTGGTGGTGCATCTGTTAATGTCAAGCATCCAAGGATTTATATCTCTTGCATCATTATTTTCTTTTTCTCTTCCTGATATTATGCCTCTTGCGTCACTCGTAAAAAATGGAAATTATTTTTTTATTCATTGCCTTTTTGTCTTTATATCTTAGGTGTGTGGTATGTCTTGCTGAATATAGAAACGGGACTCGACTGACCACTTTGCCTTGTACACACATATATCATTCGGAATGTATTCTTCGATGGTTGAAACTCAATAAGGTACGCGTTGTTTATGTCTTTCATTCAAGGATTATGACCCATTCTAAATTACGCTGCTTGGGTTTGGCTAAGCTTAAAAATATATTAAAGTTACCATAAAATAACTTATTTGTTTCCGTACATGTTTGGATAAGTTACCATTTTCTTACCCTTTTAATTAAAAAAAAGGTTACTTACTTTGAAAGCAACTTCATTTCATTGAAGTATAATTCTATCTGTATATCTCAGAATTGCCCCGTGTGTCGAGGAGGTACGGGATGAATAGTTCACAAATCTTCACTGGACAGAATGCAGCTAAAGTTTGTGCTGCTCTTGTATGTCGTCTTGGCAATGTGTTGATTTACTAATACTGGGATTTCACTTGTTTTCCAGTTCCCAAAATTCTACCGTGTAAAGGAATTGGTGGTAATTTCCTAATTGTTCGTGTAGATAACTTCTTGACTTACTTTAAGCCATGAAGAAGGCAGTGTATATAACTGTGGTCTTGTCTAAGATCGTCATGTAGATACAATTACTGCAGCACCAGCAGCACATCTGTGCTAGCTGGAGCCTCTTGATTCGTGGTGGTCATTGTGAATTTAAGGACATGTTTGGTATGTACTAGTCAAAAAGATTGAACAGTAGTTTCTTGTTTTTCATATGTGCATTTCATATTGGCAGACGAGGTATATTGTTTGTATCGAAGTTGTAAGATGTTAATGAGCAACAAGCAATGGTCCTTCATTTTTTTAGACGACGTCAATGTTTCCTTCAACTCAAAATAGAGAAGAATTCCCGTTTATCAACTAGTACAAGGTCGACCATTTAGATAATTCGATAAGTCGCAAATTTTTAATAAAGTGTCCAAACTTTGGTGGATACATAACAAGATTTGCTTGCACAATCATTTGCACCAAAAGAACATGACAACTGAGTTGATGATTGCGAAGTCACTCGGTTTGAGGAAAGGACAAATGATAAGGCAACTCCATGAACGTTACACCCGGTTCGATTTAGCTTAAAAAGTTCATAAAAATTGAAGGTAAAGTAAAAAATTAATTTTAATCATATTTTTTTATGGAATCAACTTTAATTAACTTTCAATCATATATTTCATTAATTTTTTTTATTAAAATTTATTAAAAAACTGATTTTTAGTTACCCCAAATAGAGGTTAGGTGTGTTATGTGAATTGATTAAATGATGTCTACTCTTATTTAAATGTAAGTTAAGCATGAACTAACTTTAGACACGAAAGGAAAGAAAAATGATAGATTAAGAAGCTTCGTCATTATCCTTTGCAAATATCACATATAAAACATCCAGCCTATATTGAACTAAGCCCACGTTTGATCCGCAAACTTTCTTCTCAAAATTCATTCTTTTAAAACTCATTTTTAACCACACATTTTTCAATAAAATAATATTACACGTAAATTTAAAAAAAATTCTTATTTTTTAATCACATATTTTACATCACATTACACCATAAAATACATTCTTTTCGGTATAATGTGCATCAACAACCCCTAAAACTATTTGGCGAAGATTTTAGTATCATGTTTAGGCCATGTAAATTTTAAAAAATTTCTTATTTTTTAATCACATATTTTACATCACATCACTCTATAAAATACATTCTTTTCGCGATAATGTGCATCAACAACCCCTAAAACTATTTGGCGAAGATTTTAGTATCATGCTTAGGCCATGTTTGATTGCACTTCAATTCCTTGGAATATGGAAGTTGAATTTCATTTCCCACATTTTTGTATGTTTGATTGCCCAAATTTTTCATGGAATTGGTTTTTCATATTTCACTCACATGCTCACATTTTCTTTGTTTTCGAGGAAAGGCTGTTGGAAAATGCTTTTTTAGGCAATTTTTTTTTATTTTTACAATGGAAATAAATTATATCTCCAATTGTAACAAATTATATCACTTTAATGAACAATTTTCATGGAAAACAAAGTAAACGAATATCAAAAGAGTAATGCTATGTAATCCCACTGAGGTTACAATCTCAGTTTAGGTGGCGTTAATGTGACATTAAATAATATGTGACTTTCGTTTAACCTATCATTTAAAGTCACATAAGCTGAGATTGTAATTCCAGTGGGCTAAATAGCATTACTCATTCCAAAAGATCCAAAATTTTAATATTTTTCAAGTGAAAATTTATGTCAATCAAACACAATTAATTGATAATTATCAATAAAACAACTTTTAGTTAATTTAATTATCAGAAATTCATTTTTTTCCAATCAAATCACTTTCTTACAATCAAACAGATATAGTTTTTCAGGATTCTTCTTTTTCTGCTTGCTCATCCTTATCCAAATAAGCAGACCCCCAAAAAAGCAAAGAATAAGAAAAGCTGTGGCTCTCGGTGCCTGCCCGCCGCGATCATCATCAAAATCGCCTCTCTCTCTCTCTCTCTATTTTCAGTATTCTGGGTATCTCTCTTTTTTGGATCAATTTTCTCGTGCAAAGGTGCGTGTTTTCTCTTTATCTCTATCGTTTTCTAGTACTAATGGCTTATGATATCTGGGTTTTGAATATCGTGTTAACATCCAATTTTATATGAGAGTGAAATCGTATTTGCGCGTGGAAATTATTTCGATGACAAGGTGTTCGCTGAAATGACATATCATTCTCTTCTTGATCTTACGCATTCTTGTTTTTGTTATTCAGGTTCAGATTGAGATTGAGATGCATATCTAATGGGTTATTTATGGTGTCAATTTTGTTTAGGTTTAGGATCGAAGGCCGAGGTCAACGATCGACTGAATTTCTGTGATCTGAAACTGAAATACAAATTGTAAAACAGTAACTCAGAATGGAGGCTAGTAGTGATTTTATAGAGTATCTTGGATCAGACGTGTCTATAAAGATCCTCATGAGTTTAAATGACCCTTCCGATCTTGTTCGCGCGAGTGCCGTCTCTTGCTCTTGGCGCCAATTTGGTGAGTTTATTTACCTCTATTTGTGCTCCGTTGCTATTAGATTATTGTGGATTTTAATTAGGATTACCAGAGAAAAATGGTATATTTTGTTATTGACTTCATGTTCATTTGTAATTTTTTTTGTATTGATGCAACTTTATATAGCATTCAGTTTTGTTGGTTTTTTGCTAGATTGGATTACGTCTATGGCTTTTTAAGTTTCTCCATCTACAGAAGGTGTTATTTGGTTATTAAAGAATGAATATAAAAAGAGAAAATTTATTACATGTGATATTGTCCAGCATGTTGCATTAGAGACCCTAGCCATACTATGTGCTTATCCCTGACACTCACTTATTCCATACACGTATTAAGTAGCCTTAGTATTCCTTTGAGTTTTTAAGGGGATCGTTTTATTAGAGACACATACTGATGTGAGAGCACCATTGTAACCTTCTTCTTCATCGCGAAATTTATAGCTGCGAGTGGAGTTATCTCTCGCATTGAAGGTGAACTGCCAAAAATCCATTACTGTCGGGACTTTAATATGGCTTGGAGAATGAGTTAAATATGTATCTTACTGGCTATGCTGATTGAATAGATGCTTCAAAACATATTGAATTCGTTTTGATTGAGTATGCGACTCATGAGCATTTGCACGTGCATGCATGGAATATGTGCATAGTTGAAATTATTGCATGCATGAGATGATTTGAGAAATGAATTAATATTACAAAGATATCGAGGCATGCACGGCATGCTTATGTGATATTTATTGGCATCGTGAATGGTGTTTGATTGTTTGTATTTCTGATTTCGTGTTCTTTAATATTGCTCTCGTAATTGGTGTAGGGCTTAATCCCTAACAATGTACAGGGATTTACCATACTATGGTAATAACTGTAATGTCAAAAATAATTGCAGTGATTGGTGAGTGCTTCTTAGTTTGCATAGAGGGAAAAAAAAAAAACATATTAGTTTTGTTAATCGAATATATTAGGTTTTCTTGTTGCTTGCCTCTTCTTTCCATGAGATGGAACCTAGGAGAACTACATCCTTTAAAGCTTTGTAATGCTTCATTTTACTGACTTCTAAAACTTACGTGCAGTGATTGCTAATGGCCTGTGTAAGCAGTTTTGTACAAGGACATTTCCAGAGGTATCAAGTTTTGCTGACATTGTCGAAGTTAAAAACACAATTGAACCTTTGGATCATGGGAATGAGGATTCTTCAGAATGGGCTTGTCTTGAGAGAGATCATAGGGTGTATGCATTCTTGACTCAATGTCTTACCTCGTTCACGAGGAAAGATTGCATATCAGATGCTATAGTTGCATCCAGCACGGATAATTACCCTCAAGAAAGCATCAAGAATACTCTTGAACCAAGTGACAGGGTCGGCGATAGAGCTTCATACTGGTCAAGCAAGGGTGAAAGTGATCCTGCAGTTCCCGAGACGTTAACGTATAAATTGGCTGCAAGATTGTGTTTGATAACTGAAATTCATGTTCAACCATTTCTAGGTCGGTGGAAACGCCCAACATTTCTGCAGTGAAATAATTAATTTTCAGAACCACTATTTTACAATGTACTGACCTGCAAATGCTTTTGCATCAGCTTATTTTCAGTTTGGCTTCCCCATATATTCTGCAAAGGCTGTGAGATTCCGAATGGGGCATCCCAAGGAACTAATGGAGGTAGAAAGTGTTGACAGAGATGAATTTCCAGCACGTCGAGAATCTGCTGGTGACAAGTATTTATGGACGTATACTTCCCCGGAATTTCCAATGGCTCAAGTGAGTTCGTACATGGGTTTTCTTCATATCTTTAGTTACTATCAGTGAAATATGGACATGATTGATACAATTCTTGGCAACTCCATCTTGATAACTATTTTGAGATTTATATGGGGAAACTGTGATAACTTTGCAAGAACTTGGATAATACTGTGGCCTTATTAGATCTATATTAAATTTGGAATTCGTATTTCGGTTTTATTGTTTATATACCATTGTTGTATTGGTGAATATAGGAGAATCGCTTGCAAAAGTTTAAGCTTCCAGAACCAGTACTTTGCATTGGAGGAATCCTGCAAGTCGAGCTATTAGGCAGAGTTCAGACACAACAAATGGACGGTTTATATTATATATGGTAATATTACTTATGAGTATATCAGTTTGGTTTATGACAAATAATATGTTTTGTTAACGAGAGCTGGAAATAAGTGAATTACTTATTTTGATATAAAGATAAGAGTTACTTTAAACCTAATTAACTTTTTTTATTTGCAGCAAGAAAAAGTAACTTATCTAAAACATATTAGGAAACAAAAAGTTAACTTTTACTTCTAAGATTGGCCAAATATGCTAGCATCTGGAACCAGGAGCCTGTCAACAGCACTTGTTTTCTAGCCAAGTTGCAACACTAATATGGAATTCCTCACCTTAGAAAATCTAGTTGGTAATATGCATTAGTAGTTTCCGGTTGTTCAGGATTATCTGTTCCACTCGTAATGAGTTCCAGAATTATAAAGCCTTTTTGTCTTGGTTATTTTTCCATTTTGCAGCATCGGGCATGTTCTAGCTGTTGGAAGACCACTCTCGCCGGCATTCGATATCAAAATGATGGATGAGTCTGGAAAATGCACGTTAGAGTATTATCCTGAAGCAGCGGCACTTTGTTTGTCACTAGCTATGCATCCCGAGATAGAGCCAAGAAGTCGTCCTCAATTTCACAGGTTTAGTGCAAGCATAAGGGGTTGGGAGCAAATGATCCTCAACTCGCTACTGAGAGCCGGACCAATGGTCCTGGATGCTGACACTGATTCAGATGACGAGTTCCTCGCCTAGGTTTAGTTTCTCTAGGGTTTGGTTTTTTCTTTTTTTGCCTGCCTTAGTACTATTGAGCATGGTAGCCGGATTGAATTGATTGGTCCGACCCGCCGGCAACTTGGGCAAGTGATTCTAAATCCTCTGGCTGAGATTGTTGAACAGAAGCATTTAGAATCTTCATAGTACTGTATAGTTATTCTTTTGTTTTGCAAAAGCTTTTATAACGATCAAAATTTGGCTAACTGGACCTGCATGGTTTTCAATTTAGCCCTTGTTTGACAATCATATTTTTGTTACTCTTTTTTCTACGTACTTATTTTTAACAATACATTTACGCAATAAAATATTTGCACGTGAATTCAAAATTTTTCTTTACTTTTTTAATCACACGTTCTCTTAAGAATCACTATTCAAAGGTCTATTTTTGAAATGTATGATTGTGAATCAGGGGCTTAATTGGATATGAATATATGTTTATTTCTTTCTCGTTATTACTTTTTGCTGTGTTCCTATGTATTAATGAAGTAATAACGTAAATTTGAGAAACAATCTATATAAATAAATTCACAAAAATGTTGATGGAGGTCCCATCAAATACGAAATGTTTTATTTTCTACTCTGTAAATGTTTAATTTCAGCTATTGTTTTTACATAGGTTTTTTAAAATTCAATTTCCAATCACATATTTTTTCAATAAAATAATTTTGTATGTGATTTCGTAATATTTTTCTTATCTTTTAGTCATATATTTTATAATATTAAATTTTACAAAATATATTCTGAAAATTCGTGTCAAACAAAGTTCTAAATTTATTTTGGAAACTAATATTTCTATACTATTTGTTTACAGGAAATTAAGACCTCGTTTGACTCCATTATCATAAAAATTCATTTTTTTCTTTTATGTTTAACTAAATATTTTTTCATAAAATAATATTACATTTAAATTGAAAATTTTTCCTTCTTTTTCAATTATACATTTTTCAAAAAATATTCTATTTTAAAAATTATAATTTAAAATAATGGGAGTCAAACGGAAGCTAATTGGGCAAAACAAGAAGTCAAACTGCGCTTCTCTTGGATCATCATTTCTAAACTTTATACCTTTTAAATTATTATCAACAAAATATTTTTTCAATAAAATAATTTTATACATAAATTCTTAATTTTTAATACTTTTAATTACACATTCTTATAAAAATTAATTTTCATAAATTTACTTTTAAAAAATCTCTACTAAATAGGATCTCATCAATCATTTGTTCGATTTCACATCACAAATAAGAATTATTTTTTCAAATATCAAAATGAAAATTCTAAAACTAAGATGGTCTTTTATTTTATGAATGAAATTTAATTGGCAAAAGCAAGGAATTTTTTTTTTTTACAACGAATAAAAAAGAAAATAAGGAAGGTTGAACGAGGCTATTTGTAAATTTTTTTAAAGAAAGGAATGATTAAAAAAAAAAAAAGTCAAATGAAAGCCATAGAAAATTTATTTATTAAATAATATAAATTTTAAAATTATATTTTAGAAAATAGAATAGAGGTAACTTGCCCATGTCAGGTGGGAATTAAAATCAGCCCCCTTTGTTGAGAATTAAAATCATATTTTTAGTAAATTTTGATAAAAGTTAATGAAATATGTGATTAAAAAGTTGTGGGATCGATGAAATATGTAGTTAAAATTGATTGTTGATTTTGATTGTTGATTAAAATGTGAATATTAATCGGTATCAAATAGTTGCCAAAATTTTAGTAAATTTTAATAAAAATTGATAGAATGTGGAATTAAAATCCCGAACAGGGGCTTAATGTAAATTATTAGCTTAATTTTGAGGCATGATCTTAGATGAATAAATTCCTTGTAAGAAAGAAACCCCTAAAAACCATCATTTCATTTTATAAACCTTTTAAGCTATTTTACTCAAACAAGCCGGAGGCGCCTACCTCTCATCTCGTTTCTTTATTACCTCCGCCGCCACCTTCCTCATTCCCAATGGGCGACCCCTCCGCCGCTAAATCAAAGCCCAATTCCAATTCCGCCCCGCCGGCTCTCTCCAAAGACGAAGCTTATCTCCAAACAGTAATCCCCAAACGTCAATCCCTGTTTGAATCCATCCAAAGCCAGCAGAGAATCCAACGCTTCTCCCTGTCTCCTGATCCTATTCAGTAATCACAATTATCATATTGTCATCCAAATCACCTTCCTCTTTTTGGTTTTTTTTTTCTTATTTTTTTTTATGAAAAATATGATAGGATTGTGTTACCGGACGGGAAAGTGAAGGAGGGGAAGAAATGGAATACGACACCGTTTGATGTGGCCAAAGAAATTTCAAAGAGCTTGTCGTTAAATGCCTTGATTGCAAAGGTTGATGGGGTTTTGTGGGACATGCATAGGCCTTTGGAAGGTGACTGTAAGCTTGCGCTCTTCACTTTCGACAGTGATGAGGGCCGGGACACCTTTTGGCATTCCAGCGCACACATTCTTGGCCAGGTTCAATTCACAAGCTTACTACTCCTTTTAGTATCAGTGAAATTTTGTCCATATTGAATTGAAATAATTGATTGTTTGTATGTTATTGCCGTTTTACAGTCTTTGGAAGTGACTTATGGATGCAGATTATGTATTGGGCCGTGCACTACAAGAGGAGAGGTGAAAGCATCTTTATTCATTTTGTTGAATGTCAGCTAAATTGTAACCATTGATATATTTATGTGGGATCTTATTGAGCTTGTAAAATTGGTAGGGGCGTTTGATTTTGATTGCCAATAGGTTACTATTATAATATGGTAGTAATGTTAATGGATATTGCACTCAAGTATACATATTATTAGTTTAAAGTTTGTACTTCCAGGTTGGAAGGCAAAGTTAGGAAAATCTTATGATGCTGTTTTTCATGGTTATGTAACAAAGTAAAGTGTGTGGGAAGCAAAATACTTCACCAACTTGTATACTTGATATCTTTTCATGTGAGTTTCGCAAATGTTGATTTAGCACTATATTGCAATATATTTTTTGGATTCCTTATTAAGCCTTGAATGGAAATCTTACTAGGGATGTTTGAAGTAGAGGCAGAAAAATTAATTTCTCAGCATTTGGATGATGGGCTTTCTTTTGCGGAATTATCTAGTTCATGAAAAGTATAAATAGAATACCTGAAAAGTGCTAATCTAAAATAATTTATATAACATTTTATTAATTTTCCTGGATTTCTTTAGGTAGTTGTTTAGTGTCTCATTTACTTTATTTTGATAGTTCTTTTTTTGGTTATATATCACAATCTTCTTATCCTATACTATATTAAATGTGGGCCAGGTTATAGATCTTAGCATACTGATATGCTTTCTTTTATAGTATCTATGTTGCATTTCACTGTTTCAGTACTTTTAAGTTAGGTTTTCTTGAGATACCGCTTCCATGTGAATCCCAGTGTCCCATCATCTTGTACTCAGATTAACTATTTCCACTTACTTTCTTTGTGCTGTTTCCCTATGGCTACATATTTGATGGAGTAGAACTTCCATTGGTATTGATTTCAGGTTCTCCATTTAGGGGGATGTGTCCAACTGGGTCTATCAACTTGAGCATTTTGTTCTGTTAACATCTTTGTGTTGGATCATATCATAATCAACTAGTAATTCACTTGTTTTTTATAAATTTAATTACTCAATTTTTGAATATTGCCTTGATAAAAAAAATGAAGTTTTCACTGTATGCTGATATACATGTCTTGTGAAGTTTAACTGGTAAAGTATTTGTATTTGAGCAGCTCTATATTCTAATTACTTTCAAGAAGGGTTCCCATTTTACTTAACTCATTATACAATCCCTTTTTCTTCAAATTTTCATGAATTGGTTGGATGACTGGCAGGGATTTTATTATGATGCATTTTATGGTGAACTAGGGCTGAACGATGACCACTTTAAACAAATTGAAGAAGCAGCAAAGAAAGCTGTTGACGTATGGCTCTTTCCTCATCTGAAATCACTCTTTAATGATTTACCTGATTTGCACATTTTTAATCACATTGTTGTTGCTAGTGGTATTGACGTTACATTTATATTCTTTGTTTACTTTGGATGATTTGGAATTCAATTTTGACCCTTATCTTGTTTTTATTGATCACTAGTCAGAGTTGAATGTGCATTGCACGTTATTCTGAAATAATTTATAAATACTTTAAAAGTAATATTTGATACCAATTTGTTGGTAGCATTTGATGAGTTTCAAACGAACTAAAGAAAATATAATTTAGGGTAAAAATTTAGGAGAAGAAAATTATATTCTCAAAACTCAAATTCTATGATTTAATTTTTTTGTGACAATGAAATAATACAAATGCGAAACCTTTTTTATACAACATTTGGTACATAAGAATTAATTTCTAATACATGAATTTAAACACCCATTTAAATTTCTAAATACGTGAATAGAAATAAGTTCATTTGTAAGATTCATCATTTCATGATTCATTGAGTTTAGATTAATGTGAATGTTAATTAATTGAGAATTAATAATACGAAATTTATACTTGACGATGATTTTGTAGTATTTATTACATATTGAAAAATGAAAAGTAAAGTATTATTGAAATAATTGAATATGTAATTCATACATACAAGGATTTTGTAGTATTTATTACATATTGAAAAACGAAACGTAAGATATTATTGAAATAATTGAATTGTAGTAGGGTTAAAATCATCCAAAAATTATTTTTACTTGATGTGATATTTAATATATTATAGATATATTCACATCATTTCTTTACCTTTTTGTTATATTCTTTGTATTTATTGTCTTAGAACAATATATGAAAGAAGGTACACTTGATTCTCTTTTGCTATCAAATTTTAATTTGTTTGCATTGGTATTGTGATTTGAAAAAGACCATTTTCCGATAGATTCCTCAATTAAGTTAGACCTCTTAGGGGTCACGTTATTTGCACTATCTCGTGTTTTTTAATGCTTATCTGCATAATGTTTGTGATTCAGTTATCATCTAACAAAAATCTCATTTAGCTAATGGAACTGTCAACTTGCAATGATGGATTTTTATGTACTCACTGCATACATCTTATCATCCCTACCAGCTTTTGTATACTTTTTTTTTTGGAAGGTAAGCTTTTCTATACTTATAAACAAAAGATTACATGTAACTGTTGTTCTTTCCTAGAGCTAAATCTCCATAAACATGGTTCCACAGTCTTGCATTTTCTTTGATTACTTTCATGCCAATATCATGTTTAATGCCCTATTTACCTCAGGAGAAACAATCTTTTGAGCGTATCGAAGTTACAAGGCAACAAGCTGTAGAAATGTTCTCTGATAATCAATTCAAGGTTGATATGTTTCCTCTTTTAATGCATTGTTCATCTTTTTTTTTTTTCCTTTTTTTTCCTCGTTATATTGCAATTTTTAATTTGTGTTCTTTCTGTTTTTATAAGGTTGAAATTATTAATGATTTACCCGAGGACAAAACTATCACAGTATACAGATGCGGTCCTTTAGTTGATTTGTGTCGTGGACCACATATACCAAACACATCTTTTGCGAAAGCATTCAGTTGTTTGAAGGTGAGATCTAGCTCCTTTCATTGGAAATGTATATTTGCATGTATAGAATGTTAAGTTTATCTATTCTTGTATTTGGTGAAATTAGGCTTCATCGGCCTATTGGCGTGGAAACAAAGACCGTGAAAGCTTGCAAAGAGTTTATGGCATATCTTACCCAGATCAAAAGCGTCTGAAGGTTACTTTCTGTCTTTATTCTTTTTTTGTTCTACTTTTTTCTCAACTCGATTCCTTATTCTTACTCTCTTGGGTTCCTGTGAAAATTATTTTTGTCTGATAAGATTCCAACTGGAAGAATATAGACAGAATATGAATAAGCAAATTTCTAGTGCATATAAGGAAGATTACAGCAAAAGTAAACAGATACAGAAGGCTGTAACTCTCAAACTCACTCCACTCTCTTACTCTCAATTTTTGCCTCCTTACTAAGCCTCCCTCCCCTCTTATTTATAGCTATTCCCTGATTACTTTTCCCCCCGTTTGCCATGTAACAGAATGCTGTTATTCCCCACTTCTTCTAGTTGCTTCTCAATCCTTCTTGTTTTTTCTAGAATAAGTGAGGTGGATGAAAGCCTATCATTACCTCCGGTTTCCAAATCCCCCTTGTCCTCAAGTTGTGAGTTAGGGAAGTGTTGGTAGTGCCAATTGCCTGCTCTTCCATCGTCACAGTTCTGGTAGGGAAATTTCCGCCCCTTTTGAGGCCCAAGGATTTGGAGGTGTAGCTAGCATGGTGTATTTGGATCCACTTGGGTCTTGGGCTGCCTTACCCACCTGATTTTTTTCTTCAATTAGTTGGGTCATCTTCATTATAGAGCCCAGCTCACTAATAAATGTGCTCTCCAAGACCTCTTCTAGAATACCCAATACTGGTGCAGCTTCAAAATATCTCCTGAACTCATCCACATAACCTGTTTGTCGTATGTCCAGAAACTTTTTGCTCAGACTTCCCTCTTGAGTTTGACGGAAATGAATAAGCAACTGTCACCATAATTGCTCCCAAGTTCGAAATGGTGTCCTCGCCTCAGTCCATGGCAACCAAAGGGCATCTCCATCGAGGCTTACACCCACTGCTCCGAGCTTCTCTTTTTCTGTCAATCCATTCACTTCGAAGTACCTCTCAGCTCAATATATCCATCCATCTGGGTTCTCTCTGTTGAAAATTGGCATCTCGAGCTTGTGAACATGCCTCCAGTCATTTTCATCTTGGTACTGATCAGTGGTTAATTTCTCCCTTCCATTACTAGCTTCCCCTGTTCCTTCTACTTCCAGATTTTGTTTCGGTACTGCCTTGGAAAATGTCAGTGACGCCACATCTTTCTGAATTGCCTCCAGTGATTGCATCATCTTGGCCATACTCTGGGTTAAGTACTCCACTGCTCTTTCTAGTCCAAGTAAGCACTGAAGTTCTGTTTTCAGTTCCTTCAGCTTCTCCATAGCTTCTACTCTGATTTCTATCTTTTTCTCGGCCATCAGATCGAACGTGCTCTTATACCACTTTGATAAGATTCCAACTGGAAGAATATAGACAAAATATGAATAAGCAGATTTTTAGTGAATATAAGGAAGATTACAACAAAAGTAAACAGATACAGAAGCCTATAGAAGGCTGTAACTCTCAAACTAACTCCACTCTCTTACTCTCAATTTTTGCCTCCTTACTAAGCCTCCATCCCTTCTTATTTATAGTTATTCCCTAACTACTTTTCCCCCCATTTGCCATGTAACAGAATGCTGTTATTCCCCCCTTCTTCTAGTTGCTTCTCAATCCTTCTTGTTTCTTCTAGAATTAGTGAGGTGGATGAAGGCCTATCATTGTCATTCTCCAAATATTGGTTTTCTATATAATGAATCCAGTCAATGGTTAATTTAGTGATGTAATGCTTATGATTTATCAATCCGAATAGATTTGGTGGACAATGCAGTTTTTTGTTTGGATGACCTAAGGATTGGAAGGTTTTCAGCTATTTCCTAGCTTCAAACCGCATCTTTCGTGCGCAACCTACATTTAGAAACTACAAGTTCCAAAGGTTTTTTTTTTTTATGGAATTGGTCAGATGTAACTCAGTATTCAATTAATTTTTCAAATAGTTCTTGTATTTCATTTTGTGACCATTAGTTAGGCGGAAAGAGTTATGGCTAGAAATTGAAAGGTTCCCTTCAAATGCAAATTTCCCTCTTTTTCCATGGAATCCACCTTTCTTTTCATTTCTGCTAACAATCTACATTAGACAACACCCTGACAATATTATAGTCTGGTTCTACTGGGATGCCTTAGATACACAATAACTGTATGCTTGATTCTCTTTGGCATTGAAGTTTGAGATATCTGAAATTTTTTATGTCCTTGATGATACCTCCTTTACTGGACATCATGTATGGGCTGGTCGGTTAAAATTGTATTTATCTCGGTTCATTCCCTAGTAGTTTATTAGTTATTGGCTTTGACCATGCTTCTTGATAATTTGTACTTGAATTTTTTTTTTTTTTGTATATTAAGTTCTATTATATTGCAATTAATTGTACTGGAGCACATATTATTCGTGCAGGAATACAAGGCCATGCTGGAAGAAGCAAAGAAATATGATCACAGAGAATTGACTAAGAAGCAAGAGCTCTTCTTTTTTCACCCACTTAGGTAAGAGTAGATGCTAGTTGACAATCATTTTTCTTTTCAAGATGTTAATGATTTTCACTAGATATGTTTTGCATGCAATTTAGCCCAGGAAGTTGTTTCTTCCTTCCTCATGGTGCACGTGTTTGCAACAAGTTGTTAGAATTCATACGAAACCAGTACTGGAAAAGGGGCTATGAAGAGGCAAGTTAGCTTATGTCGCAAGAAGTTGTATTCATGATACGCGATGCAAGGGAAAAGACTTTATAATTATTACTAGATTTTTGCAGGTCTGGACTCCAAACATGTATAACATGCAGCTCTGGGAAACTTCTGGCCATGCTGCAAACTACAAGGAGAATATGTTTGTGTTTGAGGTTAATATTCTCCCTCATGTCATAATTGTGATGGTATTGCATGTAACATATTTAATTGAAGGATAACTAGCTTTGATCTGAGATTTCCATGGGATAGATTTCTTATACTATGTATGTGTTATCTTTATAATTAACTATTATTTCTGAATCAAACTTGCAACCTGGAAGAGCTTAATGGATAATATCAAAAATATATATTTCATTCTTTTCCCTTAATAAATAATGCAGCTAAATGCTGTTTTTAGAGAGTAACAATGCCCTGATTGTGTGTGTTGCCAAGTTTAACAAAATTGTATTTCCTATTGCAGGTTGAGAAACAAGAGTTTGGCCTCAAGCCCATGAATTGTCCTGGCCATTGTTTAATATTTGATCACAGAGTTCGTTCATATAGGGGTGAGTTTATTTTTATTGTTTCCTATCTCTCTTTAATAGCATCTATGTACCTTTGTACTTCTTCAGTTGAAGCCACTATTCTGTTTCAAATGATTTTTTTTGTCCGATTTTTTCTTTAATCTTTTGCGATTAACGTTATAACTTATATATGACATTGATTATTGTGGAGCAGCTATAATCGTAGTTTTCTCCAATGTGCTATATCACTTTTCCCTTTGACTTTTGGCTGTCAATAGCCTATATACAAAGATTTACAAACACTGAAATACAGTTTGATTTTGCAGAACTTCCACTTCGCCTAGCTGATTTTGGAGTCTTGCATCGGAATGAGGCCAGTGGTGCACTTACTGGGTTGACTCGTGTCAGGAGATTCCAACAGGTCTTTACTTTATTGAGATTCAAATAGGCGAAAGTGTAGATTAGAACTGCTTGTCACTTACAACTTTGCTGTTTGTCCATACTTAGTCTTCGATGAAAAAGCAATCAATTGCATTAGGTTCTACAAATTGCCATTTTGTAGTTATGTTCTGCCTCATTGCTGTTGGTTTCCTTGGGCCGCTAGATTTTAAAGCCTTGTAGTTTCAAGGATTTGGCTGGATCTATTTAAGGAAAACATTTTGGTCTAGTAGTTTGTACATTTTATGTCAATCAAGTTTTCTTATGTGGCAGGTGTATGCTAATTTTTTCTAACCCATTTGTAACAGGATGATGCTCATATCTTCTGCAGGGAATCCCAGGTGAGATAAGATTTCTGATATGCAGCTAGCAGTTTGTAATTCAAAAAGGCAGGTTTGACCCATTCTATCATTTTACAGATAAAAGATGAAGTCAAGGGTGTCTTAGAATTCATCAGTTTTGTGTATAAGATATTTGGGTTCACTTTTGACCTGAAGTTATCTACGGTATGGATTTTTGGTTGTTCTTTCTGGGATTCTGTTAATCAACACTTTAGAACAAATTGATGTTAAGCACATATTAATATTTAGTGGATTATTGCTTTGCCTGTGCCTCTATACCCACTTAAGTATTTGCCCTGTTCTTTTTTACCTTTTGAAAGAATTCATGTCGCATAGAATTAAGCTTACAGTTCCAATCATCTTTCGTAGCGAGAGTAGAGCAAAATTGTAGTCAAAAGAAGTGAAGTAACATGGTTTAAGTGTTGCAGAGACCAGAAAAATATCTCGGAGATTTAGATACTTGGAAAAAGGCTGAAGATGCTCTTGCAAAAGCATTGGATGAATTCGGGAAGCCCTGGGAGGTTAGTGAATCATATATGATATGAATCCTTTCTCATTGCATAATATACTTCGTTTATGAATTATTGAGGAAATGTTTTGTCACATTAGCTAGCCAATTTATTTTTATTTTGGTTATTAAAATTGTGTTATGGTGTCTTTGTATTTTTTACTTACTTTCAGATCTGCCATCCATGTTATTAGATAAATGAAGGTGATGGGGCTTTTTATGGGCCAAAAATAGACATTAGTGTTTCTGATGCAATGAGGAGAAAATTTCAATGTGCCACATTGCAGGTTGGTTTTGAAACTTTGCAATCATAGATTAGACAAAATTTCCAGTTATCCTGAAATCTTGAAATTTACTTATAAATACTTATTTTACAGCTGGACTTTCAACTCCCAGCTCGTTTTAACTTATCTTACTCAGCAGAAGATGAGAGCAAGATGGAACGACCTGTTATGATACACAGAGCCATTCTTGGTTCTGTTGAACGAATGTTTGCTATACTCTTAGAGCACTACAAGGGTAAATGGCCATTCTGGCTTAGTCCTCGCCAGGCAATTGTTTGCCCTGTTTCTGACAAGTCTCAGTTATATGCACTGGAGGTGGGTTAAGTTCAAGTGCTTATTGCCCTTCTCTATGGACTTGCTTCTGATTTGATTATTAATTTTTCATTCCTATGATTTTCTACTCTACTAAGATCCCATAGATAACACTCAATACATGCCTTTTTTCTCTTTTCATTCTCTCCTCAAGTTAGTTGTTCGCCTATACATGTTTCACTCTCTTTCTCCAGACCCATGTGATGGTGATGTAATATGGTTTAAAGTTTTTTTTTTAAATCAATGATGCATACTTCGACTCCAGTTATAGTGCATGTTGTCCTGCTTGATAATGCAAGCCCTTTAGCCTTCAACATAAATATATTATATGAGCAATTGTGGTCGAAATTAGGTTTCAATTAGCTAGCAAATTCTGAATGAGCTACAAAGTTGATTCTCCAGTATCCTCTGATTGCAGATAAATCCACTTCTATTTAAATCATGAAATGTGAAATGTGTCACTTATCATCACATTGATGGAAAGAAATGTCCTAAAGCATGGCATAAACTACATATTACTGTTTTTGTCATCCTTTAAATTCGTGTCATGAATGCTTTTGGTCTTAATGGATTACTTCCTGAAATCGCCAAAATTCTTGTCTTGTTGAACGTAGGTGAGAGACCACATTCATGATGCTGGTTTCTATGTTGATGTTGATACAAGTGACAGAACAATCCAGAAAAAGGTGTGTTTAGAGCTAATCTCTCAAATCTTGATTTAATCTTGATTTGCTACAGTTCCAACTGCTCTGATTTTCTGTTCTAGGAAGAATAATTCTCATGAAATTATCAATATTATATTTATCTCTTTTTCCTCCTAAACATGCTTGTTTATGGTTTAGCAATCATTTGTGGTGGGCACCTATGGAAATTTTTTATCCCAAGTTGCCCTGCATAATTGTTGTGACCGTGGACCCTATATGATTTTTTCAAGTTCTGTTACTGTGTTTTTTATTGACCAAAATTTGAAAAAATTATTTCTATTTTTTCTCTGCCCATGTTGACAGCATAATACATTGAGAAGGATGGACGGAGGGACTAGATTTCTCATAACAATTTTACACAGACCGCTAAAATTTACATAATTTCTCCTTTTCAAGTTTATACAGCTCATGCTAGAGTCCTGGAGGAAAACGTTGTTAGACCAGATGAGAGAATAGGATTCATTTAACTTTCCATCAGCTAACTATATTAAAGCATTTTCGAGCTACAGGTCAGGTTTTGGGGTGGGTGGGGATTATTGGGAATAATAATATTCGGTGAAGCTGGAAAAATGAACTCGCAGACGTGATAAAGAAATTTGCCTGTTGCTACAGATGCATATGTATAATATTTATTTTAGGAAGTTTCTTGTGTAAGGTTTTGTTGTGTACCAACGTGTGCCGTGGATACTTGTAGGTACGGGAAGCTCAATTGGCACAGTACAATTATATATTGGTGGTCGGTGAAGAGGAGGCTAACACTGGACAGGTTAGAATCTGCCATT
>CAIGRP010059554.1:0-10132 GCA_903798385.1 Fraxinus cuspidata | reverse complement strand
GGCCATTAAAGTTCTGCTTTTTGTAATTAAAACCCTCAAAGTTTCTAATTTGTTCAAACTTGCCCATAAAGTGTTGAATAATCAATTTTTGACCCCTAAAGTTTTGGATTATTAACTCTTAGGCCCCTAAAATTTCAAAATAAATAAAATATGCAAATTTGGTGATTTTCTTTTTCAAATTTTAGCACAAATGACTCTTTTGAGAGGTGTAATATTCAAAAGTGAATTAATTGAAACAACATATTCTCAAAGCAGTCTCTCTTGTGAAAATTAATTAATTTAGTATATTGAAAGGTATTTTTGTATGTGCTATTCATGCGAATATTTGATTGGCCCAAAGGAAGATCAATATTTGGCCAAATTGTACATGCACCTGTGGTGATAAATATGTGGCGATTATTTGGTTTAACATGTGATCAATAAATCGGTTCAAAGAAAGATTTATTGATTGACATGTTTTTTTATTGTTAATGTTTGATCACTACACCAATAGTACCACTTACAAGTCAATATTTATGTCTAAAAACTAAATATTGATGTTGTGCTAGATATCTTGTGATGGGCCCTACAATTATTTGAAATTATTATTTGCTTATTAAGGATATTTATGTGATTTGTTACAATTAGTTGTTCTCTAATTTAGTTTTAGGTTATGCTGCTACTATCTCTACTAGCATCAATTCAATTCCAATGCTTAATAGCACCAACTTCAAGGCATGGCAAGAGAATATGATGGTTGTTCTCGAAGTCATGGATTTGGAACTTGCTTTACGAGTCGATCAACCTGCTGCACTTACTGATAAGAATACCTCTGATAACAAGATGGAGATGGAAAAGAAGGAACGGTCGAATCGCATTAGTTTGATAGTCATGAAGCATGCTATTCCGAAAGTATTTTGGGGCACTATGTTCAATAAGGTGACTACGGGTAAGGGTCCTTGAGAACCTTGAGAAGAGGTTTGCCAGAATGAAAAGGCAGGAATTAGTACACTTTTGAAAAACCTTATCTCAATGAGGTACAAAGAGATAGGAAACATACGGGAATACATTATAGAAATGTCTCATATTGTTTCAAAACTAAATGCACTCAAATTAGATTTATCTGAAGACTTGTTGGTGCACTTGGTTCTGATATACTTTCGGTACAATTAAGTCAAGTCAAGGTGAGCTATTATTATCAAAAGGACTCATGGTCCCTTAATAAGCTCATCTCACCATGTGTCCAAGAAGAGGAATGATTGAAGCATGACAAGACAAAAGGTGTTCATTTATCCACCACCTCAAAGGACAACGGGAACAAGAAAAGAAAAATGATGAGGAAGCTGTGGTTATAGCATCACAAAAGAAAAAGCATAAGGAACAAACTGAGGGTGGTTATTTCTTCTGTGGAACTACATGTCATAAGAAGAAGAAGAAGAAGAAGAAGAAGAAGAACTATATCAACTATCATGCATGGCATGCCAATAAATGTATTCTTTTTCATTTGGTTTGTTACGAGGTTAATTTAACTTCGGTACCTAAACACTCATGGTGGATAGATTTTGGTGCAACAACTCACATCAGTGTGTCTATACAGGGTTGCCTGAGTTACCGAAAATCAAGTAATTGTGAAAGATACATCAATATTGGCGACGACAAGACGATGTAAGTAGAGGCAATAAGAAATTTTAGATTATTTTTAAAGACTTGATTTTATTTAGATCTTAATGAAACATTTATTGTACATTTTTTTAAACGGAATTTGATTTCCATTTCTGTTTTGGATAAATCTGGTTATTCTTGTTTATTTGGGAATGTAAAATTTAGTTTGTTTCATAATTCAAAATTGGTTGATTCCAATTTTATCAAGTTACGATAATTTTCATTTAATTGATATGATTGTTCCTTTTAATAAATCATTGCATGTAAGTATTCAAGGTGTAAAGCGAAAATTAACTGACGAGAATTCTGCCTCGTTGTGGTACAAAAAATTAGGTTACATCTCCAAGAGGAGAATTAAGAAACTTGTGTTTAACGAAATTCTCGATCCCCTTGACTTTACAGATTATGACATGTGTGTTAATTGTATAAAGTGAAAACAAACCAATAAAATGAAATTTCAAGTCAACAAGACTTTTGACGTCTTAGAACTTATACATACGGACATTTGTGGACCATTTCCACGGCTTCTTGGAATGATCAATAATATTTTATAATTTTCATAGATGACTTTTCAAGATATGACTATATATATCTTATTCATGAAAAATCACGGCCCCTAGATGTGTTCAAAAACTATAAAGCAGAAATTGAGAACCAACTCGGCAAAATGATTAAAAGTGTCAGATCTGACCGTGGTAGTGAATACTATGGCAGATATGAGGATTCAGGTGAATAACGTCCATGACCATTTGCTAAATTCCTAGAGGAATGCGTTATCGTCCCATAGCACACTATGCCAAGTTCGGTCACTATGAATGGTGTTGCTGAAAGACGAAATAGAACGCTTAAGGACATGGTGAGAAATATGATTACTCATTCTACCTTGCTAGAATCACTACGGGGTGAAGTATTAAAGACCACAACGTATATACTCAACAGAGTTCCAATTAAGGCCATAGATTAAACCCCTTATGAGCTTTGGACGAGAAAGATGCCTAGTTTAAAGCACGTACACATTTGGGGATGTCTAGTTGAAGCAATGCCTTATAAGCTAAATGAAAAGAAATTGGACGCAAGGACTATCAGTTACTATTTTATTGAATATCTTGAAAGGTCCAAGAGTTACAACTTTTGTGATCTCATAACTAAGACAATTTTTTAGATGGGAAACGTCTGTTTCTTTGAGGATGTTGAGTTTGAAGGGGGAGAAAGGGTTACAGACTTTGTCTTTGAGAAAGAATACGTTGAAATTCCTTCAATTGCCATTGACAATGATCAATTTTCTATCCCTGACATTGTTTAAGAACCAACTCCGGATCAAGGCAATGTTGTTGTATCTCCCTCTGAAGGTCAACAACTTGTTCCAAAAAAACAAACTCTACAGTCTCAAGAACCGATGTCATTAAGAAGATCCACTAGTGAGAGGATAAGTGCAATTTCGGATGATTACATCGTATTTCTCCAAGAACATGTAGTTGACATTGTAGTGCTGGAAGATGATCTGATCAACTGCCGTCAAACCTTGAAAAATTCTGACTCTCAAAAGTGACTCGATTCCATGAATGAAGAGATAAAGTCCATGAAGGACAACGACCTGTGGGATCTCGTTCCACTTCCTAAAGGTGCGAAATTCATGGGTTACAAATGAATATTTAAGACCAAGAGGGATCCGAAGGGTGATGTAGAGAGGTATAAGGCTCGTCGTGTTGCAAACGGATTTAAATAGAAAGAAGACATCGATTATAAAGAGACTTTCTCTATGATTTCTTCGAAAGACTCTATAAGGATTATAATGGCATTGGTAGTGCATTTCGATCTTGAGTTACATCAGATGGATGTTAAGACAACGTTTCTCAATGGTAACATTGATGAAATAATTTATATGGTGCAACCATAAAACTTTGTGTCGGATGATGTAAAGCAAAGAATTTCTAAACTAATAAAATCCATCTATGGACTCAAACAGGCCTTTCATTAATGGCATTACAAGTTTCATCAAGTGATCATTGAAGGACAACGACCTGTGGGATCTCATTCCACTTCCTAAAGGTGCGAAATTCATGGGTTACAAATGAATATTTAAGGCCAAGAGGGATCCGAAGGGTGATGTAGAGAGGTATAAGGTTCGTCGTGTTGCAAAGGGATTTAAATAGAAAGAAGACATCGATTATAAAGAGACTTTCTCTATGATTTCTTCGAAAGACTCTATAAGGATTATAATGGCATTGGTAGTGCATTTCGATCTTGAGTTACATTAGATGGATGTTAAGACAACGTTTCTCAATGGTAACATTGATGAAATAATTTATATGGTGCAACCATAAAACTTTGTGTCGGATGATGCAAAGCAAAGAATTTCTAAACTAATAAAACCCATATATGGACTCAAACAGGCCTTTCATTAATGGTATTACAAGTTTCATCAAGTGATCATCTCATATGATTATGTGATGAATTTGGTCGATGATTGCATATACCACAAGTTCAGTAGGAGTAAGAATATGTTTTTGGTTTTATATGTCGATGACATATTGTTTGCCAGCAACGATATAGACTTATTACACGAAACTAAAAGATTTCTAGTAAGGAATTTTAAAATGAATGATCTTGGTGACGCCTCATTCGTTCCTGGGGGTATTCTTGGATTATTACAAAAGAGTTATATCAAAAAGGTATTTAAAAGATTTGGCATGCAAGATTATAAACCAGATGACACCCTTGTGGCTAAAGGAGATAAGTTCAATTTAAGTTAATGCCCCAAAAATGACTTGGAAATTAAAGAAATGTAAAAAATTCCTTATTCTTCAATTATAGGGAGTCTGATGTATGCTCAGGTTTGTACGCATCCGGTTATAGCGTACATTGTTAGGATGCTAGGGAGATATTTAAGTAACCCAGGAATGAATCATTGGAAAGTAGCCAAACGGGTCATGCGGTATTTACAGAGAATTAAAGACTACATGCTCACATACAGGAGATCAGATCAATTGGAGATCATATTCTGATTCCAATTTTGCGTGATGCGAAGATAGTATGAGATTCACTTCGGGCTATATCTACATGCTTGTTGAAGGTGTTGTTTTTTGGAAGAGTGTTAAGCAAACACTCATAGCTACTTCCACCATGGCAGCGGAGTTTATAGCCTGCTATGAGGTATCAAATCATAGAATATGGCTGCGAAATTTTGTCATTGGGTTGCGCATTATGGAAAGTATAGAAAGACCACTAAAGTTATTTTGTGATTAATAGCAGTGCTGTATTCCAATAACAACATGAGCTCGACGAAGTTGAAATATATAGAGATCAAGTTCCTAGCTTTTAAAGAAAAAGTTAAGAGTGGACATGTGTCAATAGAGTATATTGGGACAAACTCCATAGTTGTGGATCTGCTTACTAAGGGATTGATACCCAATGTCTTTCATGAGCACACTGCTCTATAAGTGTAATATCTCTTAAGGATATCTAGTTTCAGTTGGAGTTTGTAATTATGTGCTTTTCATATTAGACACATTTATTGTTATTTTAGATATGATTTATGGTTAAAGTTATTTTAGGTTATAAAGTTTTTTTTTTACTTATTATTTCGGAACTTATTTGAAAATGATCTCACTAAGGTATTAAGGTAGACCAGTTGGAAATATGCATGTTAAAATCATACCACATGTAATTTCCACGCTACACATTCATGTTTGATCCATGTCATTCAGTTATGTCGATATACGTGACCGTTGATGGATTTAGTTAAGATAAAAGTAGCGAAAGCCGCTTCGATTATATGTTGATATGAATGATGGACTGAATTGTTTGGGGATGCATTTGGTAATGACAGTAAAATTCTGAGTACTCATAAGGTTACATTTAATGCACAATTATATGGTAACACATATAGCCCAAATGAGAAATTGTAAGAATTTTTGTATCAATCATGTGGGGTTATATGTAAATTATTATGTATTAAATTAAAAACTGTCAATTTTGGTTAAGCCCATATAAAGTGATCTTATAAATTTTCGGTATTTTGGATTTTGAAGTATCTAATTAAAATGTGGGACTTTATGTGTAGAGACCAGACTTGTTCCTAATTTCATGATGGGAACAAATTAGGTTAACATGTCGTTAGTGTATATATATGACTATGGTCCTCGGATCACACGAGTGATTGCTTATTATATTCTGATTCCCATCATCAGAGACAAAAAGGGACAACGTGTTGATCTTGAAGACTAAAATCGCATAACTCATACATTGCATTAATCATGTTTGATTCAGGTACGCTTCCGCTTTGGTTCATCAATTATTGGTAATCCAACATAAAAGATCATTATGACGGTAAAAGTTTTCCCTACATTTGTATGTATTATTGTCCTTATTAATTTGTGATTATACACTTCTTTGATACCTTTGTTTGAAACTTTGTGAAATGTTCGTTTTTAGTTTATCAGTTTCCTTCATTTATCAACATGTTGCTTGAAAAATGAATGTGTTAAAATATTTTTTACTGTTAAAGTTGTGTTATTTGAGTTTGTTAGAGTTAATTTTCCCAATATGTCTTTTTCTTCAATTGTTCACTTAAATTTAAATGTCGAGTTTTGGCCACTAAACTTATCCAAATGTTAGGGATAGCAAAAAATTCAATCAACCCGATACCAACGGATTCTAACCCGAATGGGCAAGAATTACCCTCCTAATAGGGTAAATGGGGTTGGGGCAGATGGTGGTCGTTGCATCGAAGTCGGTACTGATAAGTATAGGAAACATGATCCCCGTCCCCACTACCCATTCCATTTAAAATTAATTTCAAATTTAAGTTTATTATCCCAGAAAAAGAAAAGATTTATCATCATTTGTAAAACAAAAAAAGAGTTATTCTTAACAAATTATAAAAAAGTAATAATATTCATTAAATAAAGATATAAAAAACAATAAATAAAAAAATAAATGGGGTGATAAACGGGGTAAGGGACATGTCCCGTCCTACCCCCGTTCAGTTCCACTTTAACCAGATAGGGTCGAACCGTCTTATATCCGTCTCGTTGTCATCCCTAACATTCGTTTCAAAACTTTAATGAAATTGGTATCGTGGCTAACACAATGCACGGGTGGTGTTGTTTCACGTTGTTGCCAAATGTCACGTAAGAAAGCGTCTTTCATAGCCTACTAAAGTTTAAAAATGTTTTCGATTGCTCATTGTGTTTTGAAAAACGTCTTCGATTGCTTACTGAATTTGAGGTGATCTAATTTTGATTACTAAACTTATAAAAATGATGTCGGCATATTAATGTTTGCTAAAAAAGAGTACAGCAAGCGCAAGTATCGCATACAAACAATAAAGTGGACAACGAGTTTGGATTATCGTTCACACGAGGAATGATTACTTACTCAACTACACAATAGTTAAATAATAATTTTAACAACGAAATACAAAATAAATTTGAATTTTTCCAAATGTTGAAAATAGCTTAAAACTAAAAATAGCGAAAAATATCAAATACTAAAATTGAGGAAGATCTTATGTTGTGACCTTTTTGTTATTTTTGTAGAATTTTAAATTATTTTCATCATTTGCAAAGTCCAAATTTATTGTATGTTTCGATGTTAAAATTAAATTTAACTATTAAATAATTGAGTAATCATTCCTCGTGAGATCGGCACCCCGAACTAGTTTATCCACTTTATAGTTGTATGCGACTCCTATGCTTGTGGTATACATGTTTTAGTAAACAACATGCCCACGTAATTTTTATAAATTTAGTAGCGAAAATTTAACTACCTCAAAGTTCAGTAAGGAATCGAATTCTTTTTCATAGTATATTGAGCAAATGAAGATATTTTTCAATGTTTAGTGAGCAATGAAAGACTTTTTCTTACGTGGCAATTTGGTACGCGTGATGGGGCGTAGCTTATGCATTCTGTCAGACACTCTACCAATTCCATTAGAGGTTTGAAACAGATGTTATGTCAGTGAGTAATGTCCAACGTTAAATAAGTTTAATATCCAAAACTGGACATCTTAAATTTCATTGAGCAATCGAAGATATGACAATTAACTCAATTTGATACCTTCTCTCTAAGGTTGCTCTAATACAAGAAATGTATGATACTATCAAGAATCTGACTAGAAGAAAATACAAAACAAGAAAACTAATTATGCAATTTTAAATTTATAGAAAAATATTAAGAGACCGTTCGGCATAATTCTTGAAACGTCAAAATGAACTTTTAAGACTCAAAAATATTTTTGGATTCGTTTGATTAATTTTAAGAAAGTACTTATTCTAATTAGAAGAGTCTTGACTTCATCTAAAACCACTTATGGAATAGGAAATTCATTTAGAAATTAGTTCAAACAAAAGTTTAGATAATTTTTTTACGAAGCTCTTCTACAAAAAGAAAAACAAAAGTAATGCCAAACGGGTCTAAGTATATACTAAGGTAAAAACCCATAAGAAAAAAGCAATAGGAAAAAAAAATGATTATAGAAAAAGAAAAAATAAAAAATAAAAATCATCACTATCATTCTTCTAGCTTCATCCTCGGTCTTATTAATCAGCCTTTGACTTGACATAGAGGCCCAACTCAAATGCATGTCGAGCCCATAGGCAGATCAGTTATCAATTTTATCTCAATTTCCCACGTGGAATCACATTTTAAAAATAAATTCATATTGTGTTTGTTGCACTAAAAATCTGCAAGTGTATGATATCGTAAACAAGTAATATAGTTAATGAGAGTTTATCGTTCCCAAGTGGACTAATATTTAACCTAGTTTGAATTAAATATAAATTAAATTGACAAGATTGGTTGAGATGTTTTATATTAACGAATTAAATTTACAATTAATTCAACTAATTGAAAAGCGTGTATGAAACCTTATTTAATGAACAATACTAGGAATTCAAATCCTCCTACATTCATCCATTTAATGTTATCCAAAACTTAGACAACACTTATTCGTACTTGAAAATCGATTTTCCTAATTTATTTAATAATTTCTCTCTACTAGAATTAAACTTGTCTTTACATATGATTCTCTTATATATCTATGAATTATATAAAACATGTAAATATACATTAAATCAAATAGACATACAAAAGAATCATGCAAAGCACAATGTTATATCTTTATCCCTATTGAACTTTACAATACTTGTTACTAAGTGCAACAATTCTTATTCATTCTCTCAAATGTTAAGAGAATTCAAAAATTAACTCAACTAGTCATTAATTGAAAAGACATTAAACTCCCAAGAATCATTCCAAACAAAACATGTATTTAGCCACCGTTTGATGGAAATTAAAATCTTGATTTTAAACTAAATCAAGTCAATAATTAATTTTAATATATTTTATGAGACTCACAACTTTTTAACCACTTATTTCATCAATTTTTATTAAAATCTATTAAAAATATGATTTTAATCTCCACGTAATAGAGACTTAATATCAAAATTTGAAAAACAATATCAAAACATAATGTTCAATGTTATCCTAAATTCTATATCATCAGTCAAGTATAATATATTTATAAAATCACAAATTGGATTGATACTATATCATCCAGCATTAAAGAGTAGAAAGGTGATATAATTGAATCGTTGTATCTCTTCAATAGCTTCCTAATTAATATCCTTAATTCTTATTTTTCTACCCAAGCAATAGACGTGTAAAAGTATGTATGGATGTGTTTGTAACAAAAGCTTCTGTAAAGCTTGAATGAATGTTCCTTCTTTAATCCATAACTTTCGTGGGCTTTTCCTTTGTAAGATATGTCATTGTATCACAATAACCTCCTTTATTTGTTGATGAATATATGTATTTATAGCTCAAAAGCAGGTCGAAATGTTGGAAAATTATTTAATTTGTCATGTGGGACGACATATGTAATTAATTGTGTATAAAAGCTATCTTAAAGTTAAGTCCAAAATTAAAGCGATCTAATAAAGAATTAAGTAATTGGACTTTGGGCATCTAAATAAAATGTGGACCGGACTATATGTGTCGAGACCGGATTCTTTAGAGTTTGTATTTTACGATGGGCCAAATACATATGGAACTATATATAGGGTTATAGTCCCCAAATCATATGTAAATTTTTTCATTCTTTATGTCATCTCATCAACATAAAAATATAAGAGAAATCATATTAAAGAGGAAGATCCATAAACCCACAATTAAGAATAAAAAATGAAGAACAAGATTTGGAGCAATCAAGTTGAAGAACAAAATATCAAGATTCAAAATCCATTATTTAAGTTACAAATCAATGGATCAAGGTATGTCCCGCGTTAATTAAATTTCTTGGTGAATTGACATGAATATTTTGGCAAGTTTATAAAGTCTAAATTTCATGAAAAATTTCAACGAGTGATATAAGAGTATATTCATATTGAATCATTGAGAATCGAAATTTTAATTTTTTTCTTGTGATAATTTCGTTATTTTCGAATTTAACAATCCAAATTTATTTTTGTTAAATTTGAAAAAATTTCGG
>CAIGRP010059548.1:0-10203 GCA_903798385.1 Fraxinus cuspidata | reverse complement strand
TGTGGTTTGGAATCCCTTTTTATTACTAGCCCACCTTTTTTTAACCATGTTACTTCGATATTGTTTGCTTTTGAGAAAATTAAATTTATGAAGAATTAGTTAGGATTTGGCACACTTTTTTTCATAATTGTTGTAGTCTCAAGATCTTTATTCGAGCATATAAAAAGTCTTTTATAATTAATTTTTGCAAGATAATATTTTTTTAAAAAAAGTTATATTTATTAAACACTTGTTTAGTAGAGAATTTGTAGAATATATTTTGTAGAAAAATGATTTTTTTTAGAACACGATGTAATTCTATTTACACTAATTGTGCGTAGGGGTGGCTCCTTTTGACCCTTGAGTCGAGCTTCGGCTCGCAAGCTCTTTTTTTTTCAATAGATAAAACCCTCCCCATTTATCTGAATTTGGGACAAGGTGCTTAAATTTCGAGTATGTAGAATTAAAAATTGTATACAAACAACTTGTTACGTGTATAATTTTTTTTTTTAAAAAAAATTTAAAAATAGTATTGTAAAATTAAATTGTTAAATATCACTTACATGACGAGCAATTTCAACATATTTATCTTGCAGTTAGAAATGGGCATCTTGTCAATCATTCACACGAATTAATGCTTTTAAAATATCTTATTTTAATCGGTTTCTAACCTCGGACAGAACCCTCTTACCTACACTAAAAGCAGACTCTGAAACTACAGTACTAACCGGAGATGTTAATAGGTCTTTTGCAATAATAGAAATCACTGGTCATCGTTGTTCGTACTTTTGTCAGAATTTAATTATTTCTCAACTTTTTTCATTTGTTTTATTATTAGACATATTATGATTGAAGTAATACAGTAATTTAATAGGCAATGCATTTGGACTTGCATCCGATATCCGATTACATGCAATAGACATACTACTACTAGGAACCTATTGCATAATATCTATACGTATTAGTGCTTTCAAATAAATTTAATATTTCAGCATCGTCTTCTTTAATATCAGTGGAAGGTACCCGACTAATATTTGCACACATTCATTCTGCATATAATTCATATATTTCACATAAAATTTGTTCTAAATTTTTATAAGTGATAGGTGTATTAAAAGTTAAAACTTTTAAAATCTGGTTAATTACACATTTGGTACGTGCTAAATTGTATAAGAGGTCCATGATGCATACTGAAGGAAATAGTATAGGTACGTCTTCCCAGTATTTTTTAAACTTTAATTCCATAAAATATATAATTTCACTGAAATCAAGGTCATTTTTATATTTATGAAAAGCACTTGAAATTATATAAAGATGTTCAAGCACTATACAATTAGTGAACGGTACACTCTAGATAAAATATTTGCAGAGTCATAAAAACTTGTCAAATTTTTCTAAACTTTAATTCCATAGAATATATAATTTCACTAAAATCGGGTCATTTTTATATTTATGAAAAACACTTGAAATTATATAAAGATGTTCAAGCACTGTACAATTAGTTGAACGGTACACTCCCGATAAAATATTTGTAGAGTCATAAAAATTTGTTAAATTTTTTTTAATTTTAAAAGCTAAAAGTCAATCAGATTCATTCAAAATAATATCATCATCATTTTTAATATGCTTATTACCATAAAATTTAGTTTTGAAATGTTCAAATCATTTACATAATTTTAATAATAAGTAAGTGGAGATTTATCTATATCATACGTCACTAACAAATGTTTTCGCAGTCGTCACCCCAAATTCGACATAAAATTTCTCAAATACTTGCTTTTTACTATGTGAAACCGTGATATATATATATGCATCAATATTTCTTTGAATTTCATTCTTAATATGTTTCAAATCATCCTGCACAATTCAATTAAAAATATGACACACATAACGAATATGAAATAAGTAACCACTAAAATCGGGGTGAAGTACCCTACACAATTTATCAATAACTACCTTATTAACACTAGTATTATCAAATATAAAAGAACGAATTTTACTATCGCAATAATATTCTCTAATAATGTTCATAATAGTGTTATATATTGTTAGCGATGTGAGGGAATTAAATAATTTTAAAAGTAATAATTTTTTTATACATACACCAAAGTGAGTTTATGTGGTGCGCAGTTGCAGCTATAGAACCTTTTTTATTAGTCTTTTCCCATAAATTCAAACTTAAAGATATAACACCCCCATATTTTTGCAAATCGATAATCAATTACTTATTTGTATTAAGGAAATATTCTATTATATTAGAACGAATATTGTTTCTACTTACCTCAACGTATCTCGGTTGAAAATATTTTTTCACGTAGGAGACGAAATATTGATTGTCCACTATTGCTAGAGGCATCTCAGCACCTGCAAGGAACTTCGCCATTCTCGTTCGAGCTTTTTCCTCTGAATACATCTACGTGGAAAGCGTTGGAGAAACAGAATTGGCTGTTGGACTACCAAATTGCAGTTGCGTTTGACCGGTAGCAAGAAGCCCATGTTTGGCTACACATACCTTGTAGTGACGATTAAGATATGTGGTACTAATGCTCTTTTGCCATGTCAGTCGTTGTTGATAGTATTTATATACTGCTTTAGATTCTGCGACTCAATCGACCACGCGACCTGTATGAATTAATTTAAAGCGATCCCAACATTTTGCCTTTTCCCTTTCGGGAACATCAACGTCATTCAAATCAATTGAATTACTACTTCTATGAACATCCAACTCTGAAATATTTTCAGAAATGGGTAATTCGTTAAAACCAGCAAATTCACTTTATTATTGACTTTGTGGCATCATAGGCGATTCGTCTCCGATATCGAACAAGCCCTTAACAAATGAATGTGGATCTATTTGTGAATTGTGATGAAATGTATATAATATGTATTGTAATTTGTATAATGTAAATTGTATAGTAAGTAAGTAAATAAAGAGTATGGAAAGAAATCAAGAATTCAAATAAAGTATAAATATAAGATTGTAATTGTAAATTTGTAGTGTGGTAATTGATATTGAATAATTGAAATTAAAGGTAGAAATAAATGTAGTAGATTGTAGAATGTGAAAGAGAGTGAGAATTGTTGTTGGAATGTTGTGTGAAAAAAAATTGAAAATGGGTTGGAGTATTTATAGAGTAAAAAAAAAAGGAAAAAAGAAAATTAACGTGGCTATTTGACCACTTTTGATAGTTCGATGGTTGTTGCAAACGGTCACCGAACTTTAATAGTGACCAAAACGGTCACTTTGATGAGCCACGAGCTCGCCTCACAAGTCGTTTGCTCGTGAGGCAAGCCGGCCCGCTCAGTTCGTACTCGGGCTCGTCAAATTAAGAGCCCGAGCCACCCACGAGCCGCTCGACTTATTTGACACCCCTAATTGTAGGTTCATCTTTTTTAATTAGATAACTATACTTTAATTTGACCTCAATTAAAATAACACTCCGTCCAATTCCCTCACTAATCAATGCCCACCACCGTATTTTCTATCTATATAAGTGACGAATTTTGATGGAGTTACTTCAATTGAGATCAAATTAAATGCAATTACACGATTGAACGAAACAAGAGTGGAATTTCCTAATTAAAATTTGAATGAACTACAATTGGAACTAATGGAATTAGAGTGGTGTTGGTTCGGTTCGTTCGAATTTTGGGCGAACCCCCGAACCAATCAACTTGTTTTAAAATTTATCAAAACGAACCAATTTGAATTTGGGAGTAAAATCGAACCAACCAAAACCGTACAATCTTCGAAGATTATTCGGTTGAGTGATGCTACTTGGTCAGGGCCACATGGGGCCTGGTTTTCCAGGGGGGTCATATGCCCCCCTATTGGTAGGGAGTCTGTCAAAAGAATAATTCTATTCGGTTTGGGCTTAAGCTTATGGCAGGCAGGGCTATTTTCAATTATAATTGTTAGTTGTATTTTGGAGGCTAAGAAAAAACAAACACAAAAAAGGGGGTAAGAAAAAAAATCTTTACTTGTAGCTTTACTGATAGAGGGCTGCGATTGTGGCATCGGTTGAGACCACACAGAGAGAGAGAGAGAGAGAGAGAGAGAGAGAGAGAGTAGGGGAGTCTCGGATGATGAGGGAAAGAGCGAGAGACCGATGATTTGTTATTTAGAATTAGAGTTTGACTTTTGTTCTCTTTTTAATAATATTCGATTTCTTTTTTCAAATTTTTTTTATTTGATTTCATTATTTTATTATTAAATATATATTAATTTATTTTAATTCGAGTTGGGTTAGATTGGTTTGGACTTAATAAAGCAATTTCCCACAAAGAAAATGAATAGTTGATTGATCGAATAGCTAGAAATGGTCCAAATGCCCGACCCCAAATGGAATTTGTCCTTTTTTGAAAAAGTGTCCCATTCTAATGTTCCAATAGCTTTTATTCTTAAAACACTTTTTTGGTGATTTTTTTGTTATGAATTTGATTTGGGACTATGCAACATAAATTAAAATGGTTTTATGAATTTAAACTCATATATTTTTGCAAAATTAGTATTTTTTTCATTTTAAGTAAACGGCTGAAACGATTGAACTGGTACATTAAGAGCACGTGATAAAAACAATTTTTTGCTCATATTTTGTTGTGTTTAATAGAATTATATGGCATCTATTAAGTTTGATTGTATTTTTGCATAATACATTATAAGCATGTGATAAAAGGACAAATATTTGTTGTTTCGATATGACTTATGTCATATGCTCGGTTAGATATTTGTGTAAAACCAATTTACTCGCACCACCACAAAAGTATTAGTCGCGAGCAATACAGTTTGAAAAATAGGATTCACTCTAGAAATATTAATACTTCAACCACAAAGTTGGATGAGTTCTTTAGATGTAACTTAACATACAAGATAAATAACTATAATTTGTCTACCAAATACCAAGTCAAATCGAGTTATTTTAATACTAGATTAATAGTTGATCTACGAAGTCTTAAAACTATAAATGCAATGTGAAATTAAAGTCGCTTGATAGAATAGAAGTTATATTATTGAAATTTAGAATTCTTCTTTGGACTAGAATGTCACATTATGAGCACATGATAAGGGACTATCTTTCGTCTCTATTGTATTTTGTCTAGTAGAATAACTTTTGTTTGATTTAGTTAAAAATTAAAATTTTAGTAATTTTAATAAAAATTGATAAAATGTATTATTGTAATGTTAATAAAAATTATATGATCTATGAAATATGTGATTGAAAATGAATTCAAAGAAAAATGAGAATGGAATCGGACCATATCTAGATTATTTGGAAATAAATTGGTTCATAGATCATTCTCCTCAAATATTGAATTAGTAAAAATCAAATATCTATTTCATTGAAAGTTCAAACAAAATCTAGAACCTCGTTCGACTATTTTGGAAAGACTTTTTGTTTGACAATTATAGAACTCTCTTGATCTATTTTTGTCGTTGACTTTTATTCTTTAAAACCTTCTTCGGTAAATATGGGTTATATTAAAGTCTTGATAGCCTATTTGACAATTATTATATTCAATTTTTTTTTATACATACTTATTTTCAAACATATATTCACACAATAAAACATTTCGCTCATAAACTAAAACTTTTCCTTACTTTTTAACCACACATTTTTCTAAAAATCACTATTCAAAACTCTATTTTCCTCAAATAATGATTGCCAAACAGGCGTGTATATATATATATTTTCTTTTAGAAAAGGGAAAACGACTTGAATTGTACATTATGAATCCATGATAAAAGACAATCTTTTATTCATATAATTTCTTGTGTTCGATAAAAATTATGTCAAGTATTAGGTTAGGTCATATTGCTAGATATTATTTAGAGATTGAAATTGTTCCATAGAACATCTCATCAAATGTCCAAGTCGTTGAAAATTAAACAAGTAATTAACTGAAAATTCACAAAAATCATAATAACTTCGTATGGACATTTTGAAAAGAAAAATTGATTGATGGCCTTATTCGTCGGTTAAGTTGAAATCTAATTCACCAATATCATATCTATTTGTACTATGTATAAAAGTAGTCATATCTATAACATGTTTAATTAGGTAAATTATTGAATAACATTAAAGAAATTAAAATGTTATCAATTTTACTGTCAAGTACAATTTAATATCTAATATCCACTTATAGTTTCTTATTAGTTAGAACAATCGATTCAAATTTTGTAATGACCGGTAATGACCTATTGATTGAATCAATTACCAAGGATCTGATGTTTTGTTAAGATGAACGATGGGGTCAGTCTAAAAAGTAAGATTTAACACGAAATTAAGTTGGTTTGATGAATTTGAGCGCTTTTTTTTTTTTTTTTGGTTACAAATTTAACTTTTTTTCTCATTTCTTTAAAGTGTGTTGCGAAATACTTAGAACGCCATATTATGAGCACATGACAAATAAATCTTTTATCTATATTGTTTTGTGTTTGACAGAGTTATATTAGATTGTACTCTTGTAAATTATTTGGGATTTAAATTGATCAATCTTAGTGAAAGTAGTTGGAAACGAAATATCTCAAAAATCTAGAACTTCAAAATATTTCTTTTGGAAAGACTTTTTTCTTGAAAAATTCACTCTTTTACTATATACTAGTCTTTACTCGTGCAATGCACGAGCTGGATTTTCATTAAGGTAATGTTAGCGTATTAGATGTATTAGATTCTTGTGTAACTAATGTAGGCTTTAATGTAGTAGAATTATCGCATTTAGAATTTGTGGTATGGACAAGAGATAAAATAAATGTTTGTTCTTTTACTAACTCGTTTTTAAGTATTGAATGGAAATGCATCATAAACAAGCCAGTTTAACATGCCGATGTTAAATATATCGAAATAACTCCAAAATTTGATGGTTTTGATCTTGTATGAAATGAGTATCAGTAGAACTAAACCGAATCAAAAATTACCTCATGATCCATAGGTACATCCAGTGACTTCAGCTCACTCACGTTTGAATCAACTAATACTATCGTATTGATTGGATCTTTAATGTCTTAAAAACTTGACTTTTTCCTTCTTAATCATTTGTAATCTCCAAAACTTTGTCGTAACTCCTTATTCAGAGCTACTCCTAACATTTTCACCCAAATACTAGAAGGCCAACCATAGCAGAAAGCAATATAATAAATTAATAGAAAGATAGAAATCCCAAACTGAAAAAAGCAATGTTGCAGCAATAAGTTTCAGGCCTTAGGCAGGAAGTCGAAGGACTTTCCACAGCGACATAAACCTCTCCCACAGTAATGCATCGGTAATTTGAAGTCTATCTTTTGCATGAAGCAATTTCTCATATTGTAGGGGAAGGGCATAAGCTGGTCATGTGCTTGATCACTGATAACATCTTTTTCACAACACTTAAATTGAGTTCCAAAAATGGATTAAATCATCTAGTAGATGAAGCCGAAAAGAAAAGACTCAAATGACCAACTGTAATGGCCAATGTAGCATGTCTTGCCCAGGGTCAATGTGTCAATCTAAGTTGATCTTGTAAAAGAATTTCATGCTTTTGGATTAAGACATTACATTTTCCAATTCCCGTCGACTATTTTCATTTAAAGAGAAAAGCTTAGTTTAACCTTCACTACTGCTGATGAATCTGAAACTCTAATGGAGGTATTCTTCCACTCCATGTTCCAAATATACTGCTACTTGGCTTCATTTCCTCCGAATAGTTACAATGTCGGAGTGTTGTCCTGCATTTAGGAGAGAGCCATTTAGAATTATTAGAATAGAGAAGCCCAGTAAGCTTTCTGAATTAATATAAGAGATTTCATTATACTTCAAAATTCTTTGTAAAGTTTGTAAGTGATCAAAACAACTACACGTGTTCTCATGCTTGAATATCTAGAACAATTATTTTAACAGCTGAGAATCAACATCCAAATGATTGTACAAACTTAAATAGAACTTGGCATACCTTCAGTGTAAAAGCAGTAGTAGCAAAAGGAATTGAGACTTCCTGGTTCATGTTTGTATACCTACTTAGTAAGAGATGCGATGAACATAACCAAATGCAGTTACAAATATAATCCAATGAATAGACAGACAAAAAGAATATATTTTAAAGTATAATTTAAGTATTATATTAATTACCTTATCGTGACACTGAAATTCACCAATTCCTATAAACATTCAGGTTCCGTTGCTTTTCGAATATGAAGGATACCCTAATTCTCCACAAGGTCCCATCCGCACTTGTATCCCCCACATGAAGATAAATCAATTTTGAATTTTTAAACTTGAAGGTAATTGTTATTTGTTAATTTGTAGGTTAGAAAATGAAATAGAGCAAAGTGGGTCATCAACATGTGATATTTTAAGCATAGGTCTAAAACTAAAATGTCTACTATTTTGACAGTGATAAATTATTTTTTGATGCCATTTTTATCTCTCTGCTTCTCTAGCTCCCCAAAATATCTCTACACTACGCTAGTTCTTTATTTAATATTTCATCTTTCTTCAGTTTTGCTTATGTGGCTAAAGTGAGAATGGACCGTACTTTGTATAACAAATAACATCAGTACATTTTCTTGAAAAAATTGGACCAAGTGTTAGTATTACTAATATAAAATTGGATTATTTCAAAGCTGTTAGAGATTTGATGTTTTTTTAAGCCTTCAATCTTGAGTTATTATTCACCATTTTTATTATCACCGATCGCAACATGAAGAAACATATATTGGTTCTTTATTCCCTAACTTACAATGACTCATTTAGTAAAGGTGGACGATAATTAGGGAAATGAAGAAGATAGCAATTCGTATCCACCTAATCATGTACCAAACACGTCTTGAAAGTGTTTCTTTGTTGACTGTTAAATACATATAGTGAACGCTTGGGAACTAAATATTTTCTATAGTTAATAAAGCAATATGAAGATAAGTTTCACTTCACTACAATATAAAAGAGCAAAATGAAAATGATTGTTCACAGACACGTGTCACTTATTCCTATCGTCGACATAAATGCATTTTTTTCCTGAAATTTCTCGCATCTCCTCCTCTTCACGCAACCCATCACATCTTTCATTTTCGCACGCAATTAACTTCATCCATACACGTTCAACGAATTTTGTATTCGTGTAGAGAGCTCTGAGATTATCGAATAGGACACCATTCGAACTATTGTTTAATCCATGAACAGACAAAAGCTAACATGATGAATTGAAACATCTTAATAGCAGAGAAAAAGAAAGCAAAAGTGATTCCCATAATAGCGTCGAGTGACATAATATGAGAGCTACTGAAAATGAGGTTATGGGAAAACAATAAAAGCATAGTTCTATTAGGCAAAATAGGGTTACAACTACAAAAGAATTTGTATTTTTGAAGATAGAAGTGATTTTGTTTTGCTATGGGTTTATCGTAGATTATTGTTAGCACTGTATATATATAAAAAAATATCCGCGCTGCTCGAACACTAGTGTGTGCGCTATGCGGACACCAAGCATAAAAAAAAAATTGTTCCGCGCTGCCTCCGAAAGGCGGGGATCGACCTGCCCGGTCGGGTCAAAGGGGCAGTGCCCCTCGTGGGGGGGGGGGGGGGGTTGCCCTCGAAATGAATTCTGATTTCCATGTTTGTGTTGAAAAGTTGTGTCATATGAAAGTTAAATGTTTTTCTCCAATATACATTTTTCTCCTGCAGATTTAACATAGAATATGTATTTTCTACACAAATAATTCAAAAAACACAATGTAAATTAATAGTATAATTTATTTATAAGCAAATTTGACTTAAATTTCAACTTATTCTAATATAAATATGAACAGTATATAGCAGACATGGGGGTGGGTTAAATAAATAAAAATAGATACACCGTGTCCACGCATGCGGACACCGTAAACACTATGTCTGCACTCCGTGCAGCGCGGGAGGAAGACTTCATACAGTGCGGAGTGAAAACTCTGCACAACGCGGAGTGAGCGCAGTGCACAGCAAAGTGAATACTTCGCGCCGCGCGGGGTGGACCGCGCTGTGCGGACTCCAACGTGAACACGGATACTTTCTTTTTTATAGTGCTAACAATAATCTACGATTGGTTGCTTCATTTTTTATCTTTCCCCAGTTAACAATTGTGTGACTGCTTTTCTTTGTCTTTTCTCAGTCAACAATTGTGGGTAAGAAGTAATCCATAGTACCCTTTTGTTTTGAAGATACGTGGTTGGGTAGTAGATGGTCATGGATAAAATGGGGGATAAAAAATGCATCACAAATG